>JBBPBX010028958.1:13643-24896 GCA_038048925.1 Garcialebias charrua | reverse complement strand
ATATATATATATATATATATATTTATATTTATATATATTTATATTTATATATATACATATATATATATATACACACACACATTATTTAGCTGAGTGTATAAGCAGTTGTAACAAACTGTAGCAGCCTTAAAGGTTCAGTCTGCAGTTTTTGGTAGAACGCAGCACTTGGGAAAATTTTCATCTGGGAAAGCATTCTGGTCCCTCCCCACTCAGAGCCATATATGGCTCTGCTGCTCTTGCTGTCAGTGAAATTCAGCTCTGCTTCCGAATGCTCCGCCTCCACTACATGTTCTGTCAGCAGCTGCGAAGTTCTGTGATTATATGTTAATAAAACGTTCTAAAAAATAAAATAAAAACAGGGAGCGCTGCATGGTCCAGCACACCAGAACACCATGAAATCTGCAGAGCCACGCGCAGCCACGTTGAACCCGAGTTTAATTCGCTCGTGACAAATTCATTCATTTCCTCAATTCATTCGTGGACTCAGCTGGGGAGGATGAAGTGATCACTTGACTTTTGGCAAAAAAACAAAAGAAAAGTCCAGATCAGGGATGAAGAAGGGGAATTTAATACATTTGTGTCACATACAAAACAGTTTTGCATCGCTTTGCAATTATTTCAACGAGAACCTGCGCGGCCGCTGCGGGCTGGGACAGGCGGGGGCGTGGGTTAGGAGCGTGAGAAGTGAGAAGCTCTGTTTTTATTGGCTGGTTAAAAACTCTGTTTTTATTGGCTGGTTAAAAACTCTGTTTTTATTGGCTGGTTAAAAACTCTGTTTTTATTGGCTGAGAAGTGAGAAGCTCTGTTTTTATTGGCTGGTTAAAAACTCTGTTTTTATTGGCTGGTTAACGGCGGGTCACTGTGGCTTTTTTGAAATTCTTATTTACCACAAGAAGCAAGGGGATTATAGTTTTTTTCAGAGATTACTTTGTCTAACATCATCCTGTCAGGAGATAGTGACAGAGTGAAGAAATATGTTAAAAATATATTTTTAGACAACTTACAGACTGCACTACAGAACTGCAGATTGCAGCTTTAAATTAAATGATTAAATTTGAGAGGATCTCTTGTTATACTCTTATTTTACTGCTCTTCCTTTAAACCCTGACATCCCACTCAAATATTCCCTGCTCGTGTGCAGCTCTGCTTTCAAACTGAAGCTTGTTTTAACATCCCACATTAAAATTTAAGCTCTTCTTCCTGTACTCAGGTTTTGTTTTGAGCTCACAAAACCTTTTCTTTAGTATTGCTGTGAAACTTGTTTCAGCTGGCATTCACAAAAGAATGTATTACAATCAATCTATTCAAATTTAATATATTAAAATCAATGTTTTAAGGGTGTTGCCAGCTTAGTTTTCATTTAGTTTCAAACAAGAGAAATTGCATTTTCTGTGAAAATGCAGTGTGAATGCTAAATGACTACTGGGTACACTGAACTTTGCTGAAAAAGCTGAAGCTGAGTCTAAGCTCAAAGAAGCAGAACACAAACTAAAAGCTAAAAGCAGCTAAACGTAGCTAGAAGCTGAAAGTATCACAAGGCTAGCTATATATGTGTGTAATAAAAGGGTAACTATTAGCTAAAGTAGCAAAATGGTAGCTAAAAGTAGAATAAAAACAAAAGAAGAGCAAAATTGCTGAAGCCGATTTCAAAGAAAAGAATGTTTTGAAGAAACTAGGAGAATTTAATGTAAATTTTGGGACAATATTTGTAAATTAAGGTAAATATTTTGAAAATTATATTTAAAAGTTACAAAAAGCAAATGTTATAGGACCCATCTCCTGAATGAGCTAAATATTTTGGTCTGAATGGCTAAAATAGCACAACTAATACAACTGCAAAAAAAAACACAAGGGGAAAATTACAGGAGCACAACAGAGTGAAGGTAAATGTGTATTTACACATTTATTAGAACACGTATATTAAAATGCCAAATTACAACACATCTGATATAAACTTATGCAAGATCTGTATGTTTTCTTTTACATGCTTACAGTCCATGATATAGATACGTTGTTACCTTTGTTCTCGCTCAGCATGTTCTGGATCAAGTTGCATCATTGCAGACTTTCTGATTCAAGCTTGATGAAACGGTTGCTGCAACTTTCATAAACTTTCAGGTAGGGAGTTTATGATGTCCGAGGGCCTGACTCGATCTAAAATTGTTCAATAAATTTGATGATATTGGAGAATAAGAAATATAATCGGGTCTTGGGTCCGTTTTTAGAAAAGCACACAATTTAATTCGTAAAGAGATCTCAATAATCCAAGCTCATGTTTTCTGGTTTATTTCAAAGTCAAAGTCAACTTTCCCTCTTATTTCCATTCCTCTTTTAAAACAAGACAAAACGAGCTATATGTGTACATCTCTTGAGATAAAACAATATAAAACCAATGCAGCAATTAGGTCATGGAAAGAGTCACACTGTGTCACAGATCTGTGTATGATCACCTGCAGCAGCTCTGTGAGCTTTGAACACCGACTGTAACATCAAGTTTTTTAAAAACACACCCTCTGGTGAGTAATCTGAAGAGGCTTTGTCACAGTGAGTTTACAATTATGGCCGTTAGTTTAACAAAAACTGCTAAACTTCAGGTTTTCCTTCTGATGAGAGAAGTATCGTCGGCGTTGAGGCTTTTCACCGTCAGCCGGCGTTACGTCTCGTGCTGCTCATCTGCAGCTGCAGGGATCCTTGTGCCTGAATGTATCATAATTAAAGATGCAATTTTTCGTCTGGAGAGCAATCGTTTCTGAGGGTTCATTACATTTTAATGGGTTGTTGAGAGTGCTGGATAAACTCTGTAAGATTTACATCACATTTTGAGTTTCCACACGGCGCGAGTAGGTGACATCGCCACGATTTGATCTCTCGGAAAAAGGCTGTTTGACAGACGGCCTTCTGTTCCAGGGACTTGTTTCCTCGTCACCTATGAAAGGAATGCTGGGGACAAATTCTCTCGTGTTTTCATTGAAGCACGCTTCGTTTCCTCCCAGCTGCTCACCGAGACAGTCTCTGCTGGTATGAAATCTAGAGTGTGTGATGACATGTATGAGAAACTACCACAATTAGTCCCCACCCCCTGAAAGCAACTTTTCTTTCTCCCTTGAGCACTTCCCACCCCCCTCCTGTTACTGTTTCCTCTTGCCATTTGCAAGACGAGCGAGTTATTTTTTGACAGCTTCGCTAATGATGACTACCTCTGGAAAAACAAACAAAGACAAGTGACTTTGTCAGGAGCCTTTTGTGTTTTTTACTCTGAGGCTGGAGGTTGGTTGTCTTGACACTCGGATTCTTTACACTGAAACGTCTCATTGCATTTAGTAGCATTTCCTCCATGCTTTGGTATTCTTTTCATCCTGGGGGGATCTTTGACAATCGATGTGACACAGGAACCTTTGTGATCAATAGATGTGATTGGTTTGGAGGGCAGACTTATCTTTTCAAACAGGCTTATGGTTAATTGTACTTATAGATTTTAGAGTTTATCATGTGTAACCTTTTTGTACAGCATGTTTTAAGAGTTTATGATTTTAGTATGATTTTATCATGTGTATTTCTTTTGTAAAGCACTTTGTGATTTTATATCTGTGAAAGGTGCTATATAAATAAAGTTTACTTACTTACTTACTGTATTCGCCGTTGTAAAATACGCACCGGTGTTTAATACGCTTTGTCCAATTATTAACAATAAACAAGAAAAAATTGTACATAATACGCTTCGGTGTTTAATACGCGTCATCGCCACGCGACGCGTCAGCGCCTGATTTGCCCTGCTTAAAATGGCGGCAACAGAAGCGAGCGAGTACAAAGAACTTCACAAGGAAACACGGTAAAAACAATTATTTCTTTGCGAGAAAAATATATTTCTTAGCTGACTTTATAGCAGACGTGCTCCTGAGCTTAACGAAATGTTCAAATCAGCTGGATTTAAAAAAAACTTCGCCAAATTTTAGGCAGGCGGCTCGGACCGGACGCTTTGTTTCTTTAAATTTAGCTAAATAAACGCTTAAAAAATATATTTCTTACCTGACTATAGCAGACGGGCTCCTGAGCTGAACCAAATGTGAAATCAGCTGGATTTAAAAATCTGCGGTGTGGTTTATGAGTGGTATCTTGCAAACAAAAACAGCGAACCTCACAGCTAAGCTAAATGCAGCTACCGGTACACCCAGAGCAAGGGGCGGGCAGCGACAGAGTCAGTCCGACCAGAGGAGGCTGTTTTCGGACACATGAGCTAGAAACGTCTGGAAGTGGCCCTCCTCTTCCTCTTTGCTCTCTGAGTCCTCTGCTGGCTGCTGCCCCATAGCGCCCGTAGCGGCCGAAACTGGTACTGCACCATTTTTGCCCAAAATGAAAAACGAAGAATCAGAGCGAAAAATTGGTCTAAAAATATGGGAAAAAATCCATAAATAATACTCTTTGGTGTTTAATACGCTGGACATTCAAATGAGCAAAAATACAGCGTATTATACACCGGTTTTTATGGTACTTACTTATTTACTTACTTACTTATACTTACTTACAGTTCTGCATGCAACTGAAATGTTGTTTTTTTTATGCAAAATGCATGTGCAACCACCACAGTAATAAGAGAATAAAACAATTTCATTCCTTTCTGAGTCGCCAGTTGCTTAAAATAAAATCCATCATTACGTCTTGTTGAACACAGTTTGTTTCACTGCAGGGTATTAAATTCTCCACTAAGCACAAAACTGTTGCACGATTCATTTTTAGGACTTTCTGTTAGAAAAACACAAACAGGAGAATATGATCTTCACATTTGGTGGGATTCTCCTTCAGCTTCTTCTGTCACCCCCAATCATCAAAGAATCGTTTTTTTACAACAAGGAAACCTGAATGTTAGTCTGTTTCTCCTTTGACAGGACTTTTGCCTCCGGCGCCAGGCTGTCAGCAGAAATGAATCAACGGTTTGGTCCGGTTCTGCAGCTCTGATGACTGGAGCCCTGATTGGTCACCACTTTGGGAAATTGTTCCCAGCTGCAGCTGGGATTGTCCGCCGGCTGTTTCTGAAACTGATCGCAGTGGGGTTTGAGATACTGAGTGAAGTTTTTTTTTTTTTGCTGTGCACGGCGCTTTGATGCGTTCCTAGTCTGCAAGGTCACAGGCACATAAATCTCACCGTTTACAACTTCTGCATATTCAGTCACTGCTGCCTAATGAGTTGAACAAGTTTAATCATGTTGAAGGATGCTTAGAGCGACATCACTTCCTCATTTAGAGAGAAAGACACAACCTCATCCATTCATTATCTTTACCTGCTTCTTCCGTTCTGGGTCACGGGGGTCACTGGTGCCCATATCCAGCAGTCACGTGAGAGGCGGGGGACACCCTGGACAGGTCTCCAGTCCATAAACTCTCACTCACACCTAGGGACAATTAAAGTTACCAATTAGCCGAACATGCCTGTTTTTGGTCTGTGGGAGGAAACTGGAGTACCCAGACAAAACCCACTCATGCATGGAGAGAACATGCAAACTCTACCCAGAAAGCCCCCCCCCCGCCAGGGCCACAAAACTTCAACCAAGCCCAAAAAATATGCAGAAGTCTGTCAAACAGGTCACACCGATCACTACATTTATTGTTTAATTGATAATTTCCACATTTTTTTAGTCTGTGCAGATGTGTGTCTTATATTTCTAACACAAAATATAACTTGGTTAGTTTCACCTACAACAAAGGTGGTTTTGAATTTTTATGCTGTTCTTGTTTCATTAAAATCATCTCTAAACCTGCTCACACGGCTTGCTGTGAGGCGGTGCAGATTATTTATTAAAAGCTGTGCTAAAAAGACACAGTTCCCATCTGAGCGCAGGCAGCCTGCTACATTAACGTCTGCTTGTTTCTTCTAAGTGCTAAAAGGAATAAGAAGGGACGTACCGCAACGTTTGACAAATCTGAAAATATAAATGTCAAGACCAACAGTTCTATTCACACTGATATTTATTGACAGTTTGTAGACATTTCTCTGAATGCTTTGATGTTTTCTTGAACTGAGTTGCACCTTATTTAATTGCCATCCAATGTTTCAGATTCAGACTGCCAGACCCAGATACAGCACAGAACGTTTTCCCAGGTCGATCCTCCCTGTCAGACTCTACAACGAACACATGCTCCAACTGACCACGTTAAAGAAACAAACAGGTAACATTACAGTTAGTATGCTTTCATAAGTAAGTAATAATAATAATAATGTCTTTTCCTGTCATCTGCGTATGTTTCCCATACACAGATGAAATTCGTCTCTGCATTTAACCCAACATGGTGCAGTAAGCGCCCGGGGAGCTGGAGAAATAGGTGTGCACTCATAGACACCCCAAGGTGGGTAGTGGCCGGGACGCGAACCCGCGTCCTTCGGGTCCCAAGTCAAAAGCCCTGCCACTAGACCATCTTGGCTCCTTATGTTTTCTTTACAAGTCAATCATATGTGCTTGTTCAAGAGTTTTTCAAAGTGTTTGCACCTATATATTTTTATCCTATCAACGTTATGCCAATTAGGTTGACTAGACTTTAAAAAAAAACTGTTCTAGCAAACCCAGTCACTTAAAAAATAAACCCAAGAGGTGCTACTCTGGTTTTGTGATGACTGAAACTAGAAGTATCTGTTTTAACCTTGCAAGCAGGGCTTAATCTATAAACTTAATTTATCAAAGTCAAAGTCAAAGTCAACTTTATTGTCAGATCTGCAATATGTACTGTACAGGACATACACAGGACCGAAATTGCGTTTCTCTCAGTCCCTCGGTGCAACAGTAAACATCTAAACATTGAAACACTGAAACATATAATAATAGACATAAGCATAAAATAGTAAAACTAACACTGTCCTGAGTTTTTTGCATAGTGGTATAAGAGTATGAAAATTTACACCAACTCTAAAACTAAAACATTAAACATTTAATGAACATAATACTGTCCTGAGTTTTTGCATACTAGTATAAAAAAGAGTATAAAAAGTATAACTAAAATAAACTAAAGGTTTCTAGCATTGACATTTGCAAAGTGGCAAAGCAGCGTATGAGTTAATGTACACAGTATATGTATGAGGTAGTATATAATAATAATAATTAATTCAATTTATAACGCACTTTTCATTACTGAAAATCTCAAAGTGCTACACATATATTGAATGCTACACACATTCATAAACCGGTGGCGGCAGACTACCATGCAAGGTGCTTTCCAGTCCTACCGGGAGCAACTCAGGGTTAAGTGTCTTGCCCAAGGACACAACGACACATGGTGCGGGTCCCGGGAGTCGAACCGCCAACTTTCCGATCGGGAGACGACTGCCATTACCACTATGCCACGGCCGCCCTTAGTTGATGTTGTTATAGAGGCAAAAAGTGGCATATGCAGTAAGGCACATTGGGCATCCCTAAGTAAGACCGTTCAGAGCACACTGTATATGTATCAGCAGTGGTGTAGATATTAGAGTAGTGTAAATGTAAACAGTAGTAATTACATGTAAGCAGTAGTAAAAAAAGTAAACAGTATTAATAAATGTAAACAGAGAATGTAAACAGTATTATGATTATAGGCAGTGATGTAATACAAACATTAGTGCAAGTATGAGAAGTAGTGCAAACTGTATGAGCACATGACCGAGAGTTTAGTGAATAACCCGTTTGATGACACAGAGTCCAGTGTTAAAATCTTTGTGTTTTGTGGTAATGTGTGAGAAAGTTTTAGTGTTAAGGCAGTTCAAATGGGAGGGGGGGCAGAGCAGGCAGAGTGTTTAGCATCCTGACTGCCTGATGAACAGAGCTGTCTCTCAGTCTGCTGGTTCGAGCCTGGAGACTCCTCAGTCTCCTTCCTGATGGCAGCAGTCTGAAGCAGCTGTGTAGTGGGTGTGTGGGATCACCTGCCATGCAGTGGGCTTTCCGAGTGAGGCGTTTGCTGTGTAAGTCCTGCAGTGAGGGGAAGGAGGTGCCGACTATCTTCTCAGCTGCTCTCACAATGCGCTGGAGGCTCTTGCGGCAGGATGCAGTACATGCACCAAACCACACAGTGATGCAGCTGGTCAGGACACTTTCTATGGCACCTCTGTAGAAGGTGCTCATGATGGGGGTTGAAGCTCCAGCCCTTTTCAGCTTGCGGAGAAAGTAGAGACGCTGGTGAGCCTTCTTTGCCAGTGCTGCAGTGTTCCTGCTCCAGGACAGGTCCTTCGAGACGTGCACTCCCAGGAACTTGGTGCTGTCTACTCTCTCCACTGCGGTGCTGTTGATGGTCAGAGGGGCATGCTGGGCATCCCTCTTCCTGAAGTCCACAACAATCTCCTTTGTCTTCTCCACGTTGAGAGTGAGATTGTTGTGTCCGCACCACAAGGCCAGGCGGCTCACCTCGTTCCTGTAGTCCGTCTCATCGTTGTTGCTGATGAGACCCACCACTGTTGTGTCGTCCGCAAACTTGATGAAGTGGTTGGAGCTGTATGATGGTGTGCAGTCGTGTGTTAGCAGGGTGAATAGAAGGGGGCTCAGCACACATCCTTGTGGGGCCCCTGTGTTCAATGTGATGGTGCTAGATGTGTTACTCCCGACTCGTACTGTCTGTGGTCTCCCGGTCAGGAAGTCTAGCAGCCAGTTACACATTGAGGTGTTCAGCCCCAGACTGTCCAGTTTAAGGATGAGCTGTTGGGGGATGATGGTGTTAAATGCCGAGCTGAAGTCGATGAACAACATTCTAACATAGGAGTCCTTCGTGTCCAGATGTGTGAGAGCTGTGTGAAGGGCAGAGGAGATGGCATCGTCGGTTGAGCGATTAGGTCGGTATGCAAATTGGAAGGGATCCAGGGAGTCAGGGAGGACAGATGTGATGCTTTTCATGACTAGCCGTTCAAAGCACTTCATCAGGATGGGGGTGAGTGCTACTGGGCGATAGTCATTGAGGCATGCGGGCGTTGCCTTCTTTGGGACAGGGATGATGGTGGTGGCTTTGAAACAGGTGGGGACGATGGCCTGGCTCAGTGAGATGTTAAAGATGTCCGTGAAGACCGCTGCGAGTTCCCCTGCACAGTCCTTCAGCACACGACCAGGTATGTTGTCAGGACCAGAGGCCTTCCGGGCGTTAATCTTGATGAATGATCGCCTTACGCTGTCTGAGGACAGCGTCAGCACCTGGCCATCAGGAGAGGGGGGGAGTTTATGTGCTGGTGTGCTGTTACTTGCCTCGAACCGAGCAAAGAACTCATTCAGTTCATTCAGCGCAGAGGCTGAGCTGTCACAGGTCTGGGGGGGTGGTTTGTAGTTTGTGATGGTCTGTATTCCCTGCCACAGACTGCGTGTATCCCTGCTGTCCTTGAAACGGTGAGCTATTTTCCCAGAATACTGCCTCTTTGCCTTTCTGATGCCCCGGTCCAGGTTGTTTCTGGCTGCCCTCAGGCCCACCTGATCTCCCGCTTTGAAGGCAGCATTCCTGGCTTTCATGAGTCTGTGAACCTCAGCTGTCAGCCATGGCTTCTGGTTAGCCCGAACAGTGATGGTTTTAAGGTTGGTTACATCATCAATGCACTTGGTGATGTATGAACATACAGTGTCTGAGTACTCCTGGAGACATGTGGTGTTGTTTGTGGTAGCAGCTTCTTTGAACATACCCCAATCTGTGGTGTCAAAACAGTCCTGGAGTGCCTCTGAAGACCCCTCTGGCCACACTCGTATCTGCTTGCGGACTGGTTTTGTGACTTTCACCAGCGGCCTGTATGCTGGCTTTAGCATGACACAGATATGGTCAGAAGCACCAATGTGGGGGAGGGGGACGGCTCTGTAGGAATTTTTCATGGTGGTGTAAACCTGGTCCAGGGTGTGGTTTCCTCTTGTTGCAAAGTTTATGTTTCTGTATGTTTTTGGTAATACACTCTTTAAATCTGCATGGTTGAAATCACCAGCCGTGATGAGAAAAGCATCAGGGTGGGCTGTTTGTTGCTCACTGATGTGCACATATAGTTCATTTAGTGCCTCACCTCTATCTTTGCTGTTGGAGCTTGGAGGGATATATACAGCAACAATCAAAACAGCTGTAAACTCCCTCGGTAAAAAGAACGGTCTACATTTAATAGTCATGAACTCCACAAAAGGTGAGCAGTGTTTGTAGACCACAGCAGCATCACGACACCATGCGTTGTTGATGTAAACACAGAGCCCGCCTCCGCGAGTCTTACCTCCCTTGATGAAAGCTCGGTCCGCTCTGTAGCATGTTAGCTGCTCCAGCTGAATAGCATGGTCCAGAACGTTGTTGTTAAGCCACGTTTCCGTGAATACAAACACACAGCAGTCTCTCACAGTCTTTTGTGTCGTTCGTAGCAGGCGTATATAATCCAATTTGTTGTCCAAGGAGCGCACGTTAGCCAGAACCATGGATGGAATAGCCGGCCTGTGTGGGCTGGCTGCTAGCCTAGCTCTGATACCTCCGCGCTTACCCCGCTTCTGTTTCCTGTCACGCCGCTTGTGGCGTTTCCATGGCGGGCGCGGTGAAGCGTCACGCCGCTTGTGGTACTTCCACGGCGGGTGCGATGAAGCGAGGCTCGGGGCTGGCTTCCAGAGCAGCTCGCAGTCACGAAGCTCACGTAACTCCTCCTCGAGCTCATGTAGCTTCTCCTGGAGTTCGCTGTTTATTCCCAAATGAGCGGTTTTTCCGACATCAAGCAGGAATTCACGGCTATACTTGCGTTCTTGAACACGTAGACAAGACAAAGACGTGCCGGCAAGTTGCGGCGTGCAGGACAAAACAGACGAAAGCACCGTGTTGCTGGGAGAGAGAGAAGCCGCAACGTTTGCACGCGCCGCCATCTTGGATCTATGAAGTTGTAAATAAATAAATTTAATTTATAAATCTAAATAAAATTTAGATGTCCGGGGGGTGGGGGTCTGGAGGTCTTTCCACAGAAATTTTTGAATAAATTAGATGCAATTTCCAATTGTGGCAGCATGATGGCTCAGTGGTTAGCACTGTTGCCTCACAGCAAGAAGGTCCTGAGTTCAATCCCCGGTTGGACCTGGGGTCTTTCTGTGTGGAGTTTGCATGTTCTTCTCATGCTTGTGTGGGTTTTCTCCGGTTTCCTCCCACAGATCAAAAACATGCATGTTAGACTGCCTTCAGGCCCAGGCCTCCCTTGAAAAAGAGATCTGTGATGTCATTGGGATTTGCTTGGTTAAATAACATTTCATGCATTTTGGTGTATTTTATCAGGTTGTTAAACATCTACATTAATCTATATTTAAACACTGCTTATGTCAAGCA
>JBBPBX010028958.1:0-13628 GCA_038048925.1 Garcialebias charrua | reverse complement strand
CCCCCCCCACTTGACGGTTCTGAGCCCAACTCTTCTCCGCTGAATTTACTGTCCTGCTGGTTGTTGTCCGACTTCATATGTGAAACCTCCAGGCGCCTCCTCCATCTGTTCATGATGGCTGTCTGTGGGCTCCTGCGCATGTACGGTGGCACTCATGCACCCCCACCACTCTTTTAGGGGTGGAGATTTTTTTAAGGGTAGATAGTCTTGCTTTCGTGAAGGGGCAGCTCTGATGTTATATTAAGAAGCTCATAAGTGGCTGTTGTGTTTAAAATGAGTGTTTATGTAATTATTGTCAGTTGACATATCCAATATAAGTTTGTTCGTTCAAGGCAGTCATATTTGTTCATAACTTTATTAGTAGTAAGCCTGAGAGTTACTGAATCCAAGCAAATAGTTACAGGAATTCACCCTGTCAAAATAAGAGCATCCCCAGATCCTGTTCTGGCAGGATCCAGCTCAAATTAAGCCCTGCTTGCAAGGAGCAGCTGTTGTGAGTCTAAACCTGTCTGTCGTAAAGAACAGTCTGGTCCAATTGGCCTTTATGAAAAAATGCAAGGATTGAAACCAGAAAATATTCATTTTCCTTCTTACAGCAAATAAGGTTAGGATTTGTGCTTTTTCAAAAGCATTTATTTTCTTACATACCTCTTTTAGGAAAATAATGTATTTTCTCAACATTTATCAAACAGAAGCATCAACTGCAAATGCTTTTTTTTTAGTCCAAGCCTTGATCTTGTGTGTTCACCTGTAAATAAAAAAATGAATAAATTTAGGTTTCTGGAAAAATATGTATAAATTGGTTGTTTCAAATATTATGAATGGTAATTCAACCTGAAGAGACTCACAAAACGAGAGAGAGAATACAATTAAAATGTCTTATTGATTAAGGTTTCTTTGGCGCTCGGGCCCCGGCGGAGGGCATTGCTTTGCATGCCGGACTGCTGAGAGCTTGAATGTCCGGCATAGGGAGATAGATTATGGATATCTACCCCCCCCCCCGGGACCCGAACCCGGTGGTTCAGAAGGGAACGCAGACGTCCAATCCATCCCACCGGTACGTGAATGACAGCCAGCCAGCGGCCGACGGCTCCGGCCAACCCGGAGACGAACACCAGCGCAGAAACCCCGTCCTGAGCAAGCACGAAGCGACAGCGGGAAGGAAAAACTCCCCCGAGGGGAAGAAACCTCCAGCAGAACCAGGCTCAGGACAGGCGGCCATCTGCCATGACCGGCTGGGTCGCAGGGAACAGGAAGCAGGAACGCACACAGCAGCAGGACCAAGACGAAGGCGAGCAGGACAACCCCAGGCGGCGGAGGCGGGACGAAGAACAGGGGAGGACAGAGGAACCAGAAACCCCAGGAGGAGACGGGGAGGTGGAGGGAGGCGACTAGACTGGCAACGGGCAAACAGGAAGAGCTGAGGAAAGGGGTGCCTTATATCCAGGTGGACAGTTGAGTGATTCGATGCAGCTGTGAGTCCTGCCATTGTTGAATTTGCGTCTTCGACTTCATAATATGTGGATGAGTTATTTATTGTGTAATTTTTTGTTTTGATTATTGTTGTTTGAATTGATTGTTTGAATTAATTTTGTTAAAAAAGGGGCAGACATAATAAGATTTTATCTTCTACTGCTTCCTTTCATTTCATGTAATGTTTAAATTTTTATTTACGTGGAATTGTAAATAGTTTTTTTGTGTTCTTTTAAATTTTGAATTTGAAATGAATAAAGAATTAAAAAAATAACAATAATTAGAGGAAAATTACCAACAACTACAGAGTTAAAGTATCTGCAAGTTTTGAAGCAAACTTAGCAAACCTTTCTACCCTGAACCATTATCTCAACAGAGGTTTTGTTCACATCTGGTCTGCTTCCTCTCCCAACGGCCCGAGTGTATCAAGGAAAATAGGTCAGACAGAGCAGGGGATGCTGAAAGCCACAGCTGGCCTCCGTTCGCTGTTCCGACGTGCAGATGCACACACGCTCCTGCGCTGAGGAGGCTGCCCGGGACATCAGGGAAATCAATTGTCCAGAACACTGAGCTGTAGCTGAAGATCTGATCTGGAGTGAGCAGAGAGAGTGCTTGATCGTGATGTGAGCAGGGCTGGAAGCCTAAAGTTTAATGGGAAGATGTTTTGCAGAGCAGCGTAATCTTTTAATGCTTTCTCACCTTCAGGATTATGTTTTAATACTCACCCTGCTCAGCCACTTGGTCGAGTGAGTTAATTGGACTTTACAGTCCCTAAAATGTGCAGCCAGTATTAGCATGATGATCCACAGTCACCTCATGCTTCTCTCGGACTCTAGATGTTTCCATTACATATGTCCTGGTCATATTTATAGGGTCTCATCAGAATCGATGCCATGCAGTGAGACAGCCGATGACAGATGGCCCTTTCTCTGTGAGCCACAGCTTTTTTTGAAAGGAGCAGGACATAAAAGCCATAGAATGTGGATAAAAGCACTAAATAAAGAACACAGACAGGCTATGGAACCAAACCAATCGAAACGCTGCAGCCCAGAAAAGAAAGGAAAATGGGCAGCTAAAGTTTGTTTCTCATATTTAAAGCTTAGAGATTCTGGCAACCCATCTCACTGAGTCATTTTTATATAAAAAATAAATAAATAAATAAAAAGATAGAGAGAAGGGATTAACTGAATATCTGATTCTATGTTTAGTTTTCTTGGCAAGTATGCAGGAAGAGTTTGTGATGGTCTTTTAATAGCTGGCGGTTCAGATGAGATCTATTGTTGGCACACCGGGGCTTCTCTGACGCTGCTCGTGATGTAAGGTCCTCAGAGGGCTCTGACTGCGAGGAACACAACATTTGTTGGTGTCTTTGCAGAATTAGAGAAACAAACACTCCAATGGCACTCGCAATCCATGTGCATTTAAAGCTCTAATGAAAGTATCTTTTATGTTCACTTGTAATATGTCAGTGTTCAAAATCTTTTCTATTAGTCTGTGTACCATGACAAGCCAAATGACTTAGAGCTTCTGGCTTCTTTGCTTTCTCCATTGCTTCTATTTTGCTTTTAAAGATAAGACTGAGCTAATTAATGAGAAGAAAGTCCCGGAGCAGTTATTACAGAGCCTCCGTTCTGCAATAGGCAGCTTATTTGATGTCCTCCAAATGTCATCAACTTCCAGGAATTATGTGATGTCTGGCAGCTTTTTCAGTTTGAGCATACTGTATTGGGTTTGGCAGGCAAATGCAGTTTGAAAGAACATACTTGTCCTTTAGCTTATATTTGAATGGCCAAATTTATGTTATTAATATATGTTCCACATTTATCCAGTTCTCTTTTCCTGCGTGTCACATTTGGACACTTGGGATCATTTTGAATATGTGTGAGGCAGGAAATAGCAAGTTTAACGGTGGTGTACAATTTGACTCATCCCCAACCAGTTAGTTAACTGGGGACTGTAAGGCAACTCCAAACTGACTATAACTCAGTCATTCTTTGAGATATTCAGCTGAAATTTAGTAGTTGTTATACATACCTAATGTAAATTAAAAATCCAAGATGGCCACCTTAACTAAAAGGAAAAATATATAATAATTCAGCTATTTTAAAAGATAATGAGCTGAAATTTGGTGTGTTGGTACCTGACAGTGATGCACACATTCTGAATTCAAATTTAAAATGCAAGATGGCCACCTAAACTAATGTCAAGCGGATATAACTCAGAGGTTTTTAGAGATATTTCGCTGAAATTTGGTGTCTGAGAACAATTCCCAATAGACTCTGTTTGCAAATAAAAAATCCAAGATGGCTGCTTGAGATGAAAAGGAAAAATACAATAAAACAGCAATTTTTAGAGATATTGAGCGGAAATTTGGTGTGGCGGTAGCTGAGAGCAATCCCACAAAATACTGGTGTAATAAAAATCCAAGATGGCCACCAAAGCTACATTTCAATGGCTTTAACTCAGCTGTTCTTACACATACAGGGCTGAAATTTGGTGTGGTTATAGCTGAGAACGTTTCCCATCACATACGATTCCAAATCAAAAATCCAAGATGGTCACCATAGCTTAAAAGAATAAAATTACTTAAACTCATTGACTTTTTGCCATATGAGCTGAAATTTGGTATGATGGTAGCTGAGAGCGAACCCCAACATATACAGTCAAATCAAAATGTTAAAATGGCCGCCACATGGCAGTCCCTGTCAAAGTTTCTCCAGGAAATTTCTCGTTCATCTTATAACACATTTTATTTTATTGCATCAAAATGAAAAGAAAATCATTGTGAACATAACCCAAAGCCTTATAATATTTTAGAACTAATTGTCAGAAGAGAGGCTTTGATTTTTCAAAATAATCTTTTCTTCCATCCCTGCAGCCCCTGAACCCACATCACATCTGGGCAGATGGTGCCGTGGAGTCAAGTATTCACTTTAAAAAATATGCTTCAGCTACAAATGTACCCAGTAACTAAAATATTCATGTTAAGGGATTCAAACATCAATATGTAACGAGTAAGTAATGCAAAGTGTGATGATCCGAAGTGCGAAATGCAACAAACTGGAGTACCAAAAAAGTAAAAAATAATAATAATAACCAAACACTCACACAAAAATCAAACTGAAAACATTACATTTTCAATTATGCAAGAAAGCAGAAAATTCGGTCGTATTTCAAAAAGCATGACTAAACATGATATAACATTTCAGAAAATAGAGAAACTAACATGTTGTTTAGTTTAATGAGCCCAAATTAGCAAACTAATAAGACACAGACTCAAAGGTAAAAAGGTAAGTGAGTTCATTTACAATGTGCTTGAAGATTTTGTTGCTGTACGGGAAAGGGGGGGAAGGTGAGTATAAGCAAATTTCAAGAAATTTGATAGTGGGAAATGGTTTGTGTGGTATTTCTCCTTCTGCCTGGCTCCTGAGTTTAACTTTTTTTAGATTTTTCTACCTGGATTATTGAGCATGCATCAGGAGATCAGAAGATAAAACTTTTTCAGTTGTCACTTAATTTACCAAAGGTATCATAATGTTCCAGCATCGGATGAATTACTGTCATGCATTAAATACACAGCAGAGAAGTCATCATAGGTGCAGGTGTGGAGAAGTGGATGGTTGAATGACAGTCTGCTGTGGGGAAAGAATCAGAATCAGAAACAACTTGTCACTGCACCAAAATGATTATGGCTGAAAACCTATGAATCCTACAGAAACAAAACAAATCTTTAAATGAAAGGTGCAATTCTCATAAAAATGTTAGGTGAGAAATCATTTTGACCTAAGTTCAGATTGTCTAAACCCATTTTGCCCACAACTGGTAGCAATTCAAGTCAGTTCAATTCAAGTACGCTCCACAGGTTGGATGTGATGGGGAGGAAAAAGATAAAATTTGGAAAGATTTGGATGAAGTGATAGAGAGTATTCCCAGGGAGGAAAGAGTGGTGATTGGAGCAGACCTGAATGGACATGTTGGTGAAGGAAACAGAGGGGATGAGGAAGTGATGGGTAGGTTTGGTGTCAAGGAAAGAAACCAGGAAGGACAGATGGTGGTGGATTTTGCCAAGAGAATGGAAATGGCTATAGTCAATACCTATTTCCAAAAGAGGGAGGAACATAGAGCGACCTATATGAGTGGAGGAAGGAGTACGCAGGACGTCTGTGTAGAAGAGGAAACCTGAGGGAGGTTGGAGACTGTAAGGTTATGGCAAGGGAGAACGTAGCATCAGATGGTTGTGTGTAGAATGATTGCTGTGAAAAGGAGTAAAATCAGAGAAGAAGACCAAATGGTGGAAGCTGAAAAAAAGAGATGTGAGAAATTCAGAGACAAGCTGTTAAAGGCGCTGGGTGGTAAAAAAGAGCTTCCAAATGACTGGGCTACTACAGCAACAGCAATTAGAGAGGCAGGTAGGAAAGTACTTGGTGTTTCATCTGGACAGAGAATGGATTATGAGAACACCTGGTGGTGGAATAGTGAAGTGCAGGATACCATTCAAAGAAAGAGATTAGCCCAGAAGAAATATGACAGTGAGAGGACTGAAGAGAGGAGACAGGAATATAAGGATATGGGACGTAGAGCAAAGAGGTTAGTAGCTAAGGCAAAGCAAAAGATGTATGATGAGTTGTATGGGAGACTGGACACTAAAGAGGGCGAGAAGGACTTGTACCGATTGGCAAGACAGAGGGATCAGGCTGGAAAGGATGTGCAGCAGGTTAGGCTGCTGATAAATATACAGTATTCTCTGACTAGCCTTATTTAAGGATGCCCAATGTGCCTTATGTGCCTTACTGCATATGCCACTTTGCCTCTATACCAACATCAACTACCTCATACATATACTGTGTACATTAACTCATATGCTGCTTTGCCACTCTTTGCAAATGTCAATGCTAGAACCTTCAGTTTATTTTATAGATATACTTTTTATACTTTTTATACTACTATGCAAAAACTCAGGACAGTATTACACTTTTATTATTTCATTTTATGCTTATGTTCATTAAATGTTTAGTGTTTTAGTGTTGGTGTAAATTTTCATACTTTTATACTACTATGCAAAAACTCAGGACAGTGTTACACTTTTACTATTTTATGCTTATGTTTATTAAATGTTTTAGTGTTTAAATGGTTACTGTTGCACCGAGGGACTGAGAGAAACGCAATTTCAATCCTGTGTATGTCCTGTACATATTGCAGTTCTGACAATAAAGTTGACTTTGACTTATTAAAGATGGGAATGGGAATGTTCTAACAAGTGAGGAGAGTGTGATGGGAAGATGGAAGGATTACTTTGAGGAGCTAATGAATGAAGAGAATGAAAGAGAAAGAAGAGTGGAGGTCATAGAAACTGTGGACCAGGAAGTGGGAAAGATTAGTGAGGGTGAAGTCCGGAAAGCTTTGAAAAGAATGAAGAAGGGGAAGGCAGTAGGACCTGATGACATACCAGTGGAGGTTTGGAAATGTCTTGGAGAGATGGCAGTGAGGTTTTTGACTCAAATATTTAATGGAATATTTGAGGGTGAGAAAATGCCTGAAGAATGGAGAAGAAGTGTGCTGGTTCCCATTTTTAAGAACAAGGGTGATGTACAGAGTTGTAGCAACTACAGGGGAATTAAGTTGATGAGCCACACGATGAAGATCTGGGAGAGAGTTGTGGAAGGAAGGCTTAGACAAGAGGTGACTATCTGTGAGCAGCAGTATGGTTTCATGCCAAGAAAGAGCACCACAGATGCCATCTTTGCTTTGAGGATGTTGATAGAGAAGTACAGAGAGGGTCAGAAAGAACTCCATTGTGTGTTTGTGGATTTAGAAAAAGCATATGACAGGGTGCCAAGAGAGGAGGTGTGGTATTGCATGAGGAAATCTGGAGTGGCAGAAAAGTATGTTAGACTGGTACAGGACATGTATGAAGACAGCAGGACAGTGGTGAGATGTGCTGTAGGAGTGACAGATAGCTTCAAGGTGGAGGTGGGATTGCATCAAGGATCGGCTCTGAGCCCCTTCTTGTTTGCTCTGGTGATGGACCGACTAACAGATGAGGTCAGGCAGGAATCCCCATGGACTATGATGTTTGCAGATGACATTGTGATATGTGGTGAGAACAGGGAACAGGTGGAAGAGAACTTGGAGAGGTGGAGGTATGCACTTGAAAGAAGAGGAATGAAAGTCAGCCGTAGTAAGACAGAGTACATGTGTGTGAATGAGAGGGAGGCCAGTGGAACAGTGAGGCTACAAGGAGCAGAGGTCACAAAGGTGCAGGACTTCAAGTACTTGGGGTCCACTGTCCAGGAAAATGGGGAATGTGGTAAAGAGGTGAAAAAGAGAGTCCAGGCAGGATGGAGTGGATGGAGAAAAGTTTCAGGAGTGATTTGTGACAAAAAGGTGTCAGCAAAGGTCAAAGGAAAAGTTTACAAGACAGTGGTGAGACCAGCTATGTTGTATGGTCTGGAGACAGTGTCATTGACAAAAAGACAGGAGAAAGAACTGGAAGTAGCAGAAATGAAGATGCTGAGGTTCTCCTTAGGAGTGACAAGGATGGATAAGATCAGGAATGAGATAATCAGAGGTACAGCACATGTTGAACAACTGGGAGATAAAGTTAGGGAGGCCAGACTGAGATGGTTTGGACATGTCCAGAGGAGGGACAGTGGGTATATTGGTAGAAGGATGTTAGAAATGCAGCTGCCAGGAAAAAGACACAGAGGAAGGCCAAAGAGGAGATATATGGATGCAGTTAGAGAGGACATGAAGGTAGTTGGAGTGAGGACAGAGGATGCAGAGGACAGAGTGAGGTGGAGGAGGATGACTCGCTGTGGCGACCCCTGAAAAGGGAAAAGCCGAAAGAAGAAGAAGAATATATATATATCAGAGTCAGAGTCAGAGAGAATTTATTGTCATTTGCACCGCATGTAGTACATGTGTTGAAAACGAGATTATGTACACAGGGTCCCAGTTACATCCAACAACAAATGCAAGAGAAATACAATAATAACATCTAGGATTAACTAAGAGAGACATCACATCAGCTAGTAATACACTAAGCCCTAATGTAGTAGAAAAACATCATTATAAACAGCAGCACGAACATGAGCAGATGGTCACAGATGAACGCAGCAACAAGAAACAGATCAGTATCAGTATGATGTGACATTTTGCAGTGTTTATTCTTATTATTTATTTATTCATGAGTCTGACAGCCTCAGGGTAGAAGCTGTTTCTCAGTCTAGTGGTTCTACATTTGATGCTCCTCAACCTCCGTCCCGAGGGGAGTGGTGCAAAGAGTGAGTGTGCTGGGTGAGTGAGGTCTTTCATGATGCAGGTGGCTCTTTTTCTGCATCTGGAGGTGTAAATGTCTGTGATGGTGGGGAGACTGACTCCCACAGACTTCTGTGCAGCCTTCACCACTCTCTGCAGAGCTTTTCTCTCTGCAACTGTGCAGCCTCCATGCCACACGTTGATGCTGGAGCACAGGACGCTCTCCACTGCACACCTGTAGAACGAGGTGAGGACTGGGCTTCTCAGACCGGCTCGTCTCAGCCGTCTGAGGAAGTAGAGTCTCTGATGACCTTTCTTGATCAGGCTGGTGGTGTTATTGCTCCAGCTGAGGTTATCATTCAAGTGTACACCCAGGTATTTGTAGCTGGAGACCACCTCCACCGCAGATCCACCTATATACAGTGGGGTGTGGGTGTGTTTGTTCCTTCTGAAGTCCACAATCATCTCCTTCGTCTTCTTCACATTCATGTGAAGGTTGTTCTCTTTGCACCAGCTCTCCAGATGTTCCACCTCCTGTCTGTAGCTGGATTCATCATTATCTGTGATGCATCCCACCACAGCTGTATCATCTGCAAACTTAACAATATGACAGCCTGGATGTGTGGCTATACAATCATATGTGAGCAGAGTGAACAGAAGAGGGCTCAGCACACATCCCTGAGGAGAGCCAGTGCTGAGGGTGATGGTGGAGGAGGAGAAGTTGTGGATCTTCACGGACTGTGGTCTGTCTGTTAAGAAGTCTAAGACCCAGTTACAAATAGAGGGGCTTAGTCCAAGTGTGGATAGTTTGTCTATCAGAGTTTGGGGGATCATGGTGTTGAAGGCAGATGTGAAGTCCACAAAGAGCAGACGCACGTATGAGTCCTTCTGATCCAGGTGGGTGAGAGCAGTGTGGACCACGGAGGAGATGGCGTCCTCTGTTGATCGGTTCTCACGGTATGCATATTGATGAGGGTCCTCGTTGATGTTGACGGCTGTCTTGATGTGGGACATGACCAGTTTCTCAAAACATTTAGCGACTATCGGGGTGAGAGCCACCGGTCTATAGTCATTCAGACCAGTCACTGTGGAGCTTTTTGGGACTGGGATGATGGTGGCGGTCTTCAGGCAGGTGGGAACTGACTCCAGTGCAAGTGAGGTGGTGAAGATGTCAGCCAGCACCTCACAGAGCTGGTCCGCACATTCCTTCAGAACTTTCCCTGGGATGTTGTCTGGACCCGTAGCTTTATGAGGGTTGATCCTTCTGAGACTGCCTCTCACTTCTGCTGCGGTCACTTTGAGGTGCTCCTCGTCTGGTGATGAGGTGAGTCTGGTGCTAGTTGGTCTGTTTGGATCATCAAAACGTGCATAAAACTTATTGAGGGCATCAGGCAGGGATGGGTCCCTGGGGCATTGTTTGCTTTTGCCCTTGTAGTCTGTTAAGCATTTGATGCCCTGCCACATGCTCCTTGGATCATGTGAGGTGAACTGTCCCTCGATCCTCTGTGCATACGCGGCTTTGGCCTTCTTTATGCCATCATCCAGTTCTCTCCTGCACTTTCTCAACTCCTCAGTATCTTTAGACTTGAATGCAGTGTCCCTGGCTGCCAGCAGGGTGCGGACATCCTTATTTAGCCAGGGTTTTTGATTGGGGTAAAATTTAACACACTTTCTTATGGATACATTTTCAGCACATGTACTGATGTAACCCAGGACAGAGGAAGCATAAAGCTCCAGGTCAATTGAATTTCCATTCGTAGCTGCCTCTTTGAAGACAGACCAGTTTGTGTTTTCAAAGCAGTCTCTTAGCATGGGGGAACTATCTTGGCGCCACGATGTTATCACTCTTTGTTCTGGCATCGCACGTCTGAGTGGGGGGAGCTGTCTAGGGACCAATAGCAGGGAGCGATGGTCGGAAGCCCCGATCGGTGGGCGTGGCTTCGCCGTGTACGCCCCCTTCACATTCGTGTAGACCTGGTCTAATGTCTTATTTCCTCGTGTTTCTGTGAAAACGTGCTGATTGAAGGTTGGAAGGATGGCACGTAAATCCACGTGATTGAAGTCCCCGGAAACAATGAAAAACCCCTCAGGATATTTACACTGCAGCGAGGTGAGTAACTCATGAATTTCTTCCTGGGCGACTTTAGCATTAGCATCGGGGGGTATGTAAACATTGCTTATTATTATCGCTGAATAGTCGCGGGGAAGATAATGTGGCCGACATCTTATTGTTAAAAGCTCCACAGCAGCTGAGCAGATCCTGCTGATAACGGCACAGTTCGTGCACCAGTCTTTGTTAACGTAAATGCAGACGCCCCCACCTCGCGTTTTCCCCGTAGTCTCGATGCACCGGTCCGTTCTGAAAAATAGTTTATTATCCAACTCGTAAACAGAGTCAGGAGTGTCTTCATTGATCCATGTTTCCGTGAGACAAAGCACCGAACATCTCCTCATCTCCTCCGACGTTGTTACTCTCAGACGAAGCAGGTCCATCTTGTTGTCGAGCGAACGCACGTTAGACAGAAATAAAGCCGGCATCGGGGGTTTACCGGTTTTAGCGTCTGCTCGTAGTCTCGTCATGATTCCTGCTCGACAGCCACGCTTTTTCCCTCGAGAGCATCGCTTTCTCTTCTTTCCTCCGCGCATCTGCTTCCAGAAAGATGATCTAAGCAGATCCAATCTTCCGAGTTCTGATTTGAGTTCGTTGCTGATTTCAGCTGTGCCTTGTGGTAAATCCGCTCCAATTCTCAACAGCTCAGTTCGGCTATAATTCACCCGCAAAAAACGCGCAGAGTCAGGTACAAAAACACTATTAAAACTACTAAAAACTGGGGATGTTCTGGAAGCCCATGAAGCTGCTACTGGTCTGAGCGCGGCCATCTTGGTTTTTATATATATTTATATATATATATATATATACAGCAAACCCCCTACCTACGACTCCATCGACCTACGGCCGCCGGACCTACGAACGTATCATATTTAATAAAAATATGAAATTACTGTATTAAAAAAAAAAAATTTTTTTTTTTTTTTTTGTGTTTAAATGTTCTTAATTTCATGTGTACATCACTTTGTTGCAGCTGTGGTTGTTTTAAAGGCTTTATAAATAATAATTATGATAAAAATGATCATTTCTGATCATTTTTGTCATGATTGCGCAATCTTGGGCAGCAAGAAGTAGGTCTTCAGTTTACACGGTCACAAATTAATGTAGAACACCGGACGCCATTTTAGGTTCAGTCACGGGGGCCTTTGAAGGTCTCCGGTCACAAATTAATGTAGAACACCGGACGCCATTTTAGGTTAGCTGCCGGGAGCCGGCCTTTGAAGACTGGTGACCAGGATCGCATCATATGGATTAATTACTAGCTGGAATCGCTCTGTGAGCTCTGTGGACGTCTCAGGCTGGAGCAGCAGCTGCAGATTGATCGCCGATCGCCGCACCGCCGCTCCAACACCAGCTCATGGCCTGGCTAGCAGAAGCTAACACAGGCCTCGAGCAGCTGCCGTGGTTCGCTCGCCGGCCGCCGCGCTGCTCGGCCCGACAACAACAACGCATGGCAACCTAAGATGTCGGCTTTGACCATCTCAAAGTAAGAAATTATATTTTTATTTATTCTGTAAATGTGAATAGCAATGTTTAACATTACAGTACACTACTGTACATGCTTAAATGTGTGCGCGGCGCTCGTTAGCGGTATTTCCGCGGGCTACGAACGGAATAAGGACCTACGAACGGGACGCTATTTTCACCCCCTAGCTACGGCAGAATCGAGCTGCGAACAGTTCTTATGTCCCAAACTCGTACGTAAGTAGGGGGTTTGCTGTATATATATATATATATATCAAAGTCAAAGTCAACTTTATTGTCAGAACTGCAATATGTACAGGACATACACAGGACCGAAATTGCGTTTCTCTCAGTCCCTCGGTGCAACAGTAAACATCTAAACATTGAAACACTGAAACATATAATAATAGACATAAGCATAAAATAGTAAAACTGTAACACTGTCCTGAGTTTTTGCATAGTGGTATAAGAGTATGAAAATTTACACCAACTCTAAAACTAAAACACTAAACATTTAATGAACATAATACTGTCCTGAGTTTTTGCATACTAGTATAAAAAAAGTATAAAAAGTATAACTATAAAATAAACTAAAGGTTCTAGCATTGACATTTGCAAAGTGGCAAAGCAGCATATGAGTTAATGTACACAGTATATGTATGAGGTAGTAGTTGATGTTGTTATAGAGGCAAAAGTGGCATATGCAGTAAGGCACATTGGGCATCCCTAAATAAGGCCGGTCAGAGAACACTGTATATGTATCAGCAGTGGTGTAGATATTAAAGTAGTGTAAATGTAAACAGTAGTAATAAATGTAAGCAGTAGTAATAAATGTAAACAGTATTAATAAATGTAAACATTGAATGTAAACAGTAGTATGTAAACAGAGAATGTAAACAGTATTATGACTATAGGCAGTGATGTAATACAAACATTAGTGCAAATATGAGAAGTAGTGCAAACTGAATGAGCACATGACCGAGAGTTTAGTGAATAACCCGTTTGATGACACAGAGTCCAGTGTTAAAATCTTTGTGTTGTGTGGTAATGTGTGAGAAAGTTTTTAGTGTTAAGGCAGTTCAAATGGGAGGGGGGCAGAGCAGGCAGAGTGTTTAGCATCCTGACTGCCTGATGAACAGAGCTGTCTCTCAGTCTGCTGGTTCGAGCCTGGAGACTCCTCAGTCTCCTCCCTGATGGCAACAGGCTGAAGCAGCTGTGTAGTGGGTGTGTGGGATCACCTGCCATGCAGAGGGCTTTCCGAGTGAGGCGGTTGCTGTGTAAGTCCTGCAGTGAGGGGAAGGAGGTGCCGACGATCTTCTCAGCT
>JBBPBX010028957.1:0-36198 GCA_038048925.1 Garcialebias charrua | reverse complement strand
AAGTTATTTGGTTGTAAACAGTATGTACTGTTCACACGTTCTTTTTAGAAAACACAGCCTAAAATCCTCTTACCTAAAGATAAACTTTTTGTTTAGATCATAAGTTGTTTAGATCATAAGTTGTTATCTTAACATTTTGTCTCGATGTGGTCAATTAAAAATCCTTTTCTTATCCAGACTTAATTGACTTACAAAATTTACTTTAAAATTGTTTGTTTCAAAGATCATTTCAGTATGAAATCTGATCATTACTTTATAAAATACTGTAATAAGTAGACTTTAAATAACCATAGCTCACAGTAAACATCCTTCCACTGTGTGTGTTTCACCAGATGTCTTGTGTCCATGTTCAGTCCACATTTTACTGTGTGTGTCCAAAAGCTTCATGTGACTCAGTTCAGTCTCTCGGCTTCTGCAACAGTTGACTTTCTTTTTTTTTCAAAGTTGCTCATAGCAGCCTCCGCCCCGTTTTTTCAGTTCACGGATGTCATTCCTTTGTGTGCCCCTCAAATACACTTTCAGCGTTTGAACGTGTCCTCTCCCGAGACATTTTTCCAGTTCATTTACACTTCTCCAGCTCTACTGTGTTCCAGTGTCTCTGTGACTCTCAGCGCTCAGATTCAGTTCATCATAGGTGCATGACAGCTGTTTTCAGTGACAGCGCCTCTGTTCCTCCTATTTTCATGAAAGTTGTTTTCCGGCTTTGAGAAACACACCAAGTAAGTAATTCTGTCACTGTGGCACAAAACAAATATCTATTAGCATTATCTTATTTTAAATATTCACAAATTCAAAGTTCATACTGAAAGATCACTATTATTACAGAGCTTTAAATCAATCTTAAAATTGTAGCACACTTGGTGATGTTGTTCAGTTTGTCTAATATAAATAAAATTATTTCTGCATTTAAATCATTTTAGTTCTATATTTTTAGACCAGAGAGATCCAATCTAAGTAAAAACATTATTCTGGTACAGATAGACAAAGATGTATCTTTTAATCATTTTTTTTTTTTACCTAAAGTGTTCAAAACCAATTATGTTTAAAGTAAATCTGTAGTACAATTTGAAGAAGATTTATATTTATATTTATGCTTTAATGAATAAAATGTATTCAACTGTTAATAATAACAATAATGAATTCAATTTATGTTAGACTGTTCATAAGGTTTGACTGAAAATAATTATTTAAAGTTCTGGTTGCTTTCTGCACAAAAACTTTTTGCTCTAGAGATGAACAGCAGAACTTGCACTTCTCAATCCACTCCCTAGCACCAAGCCTGGTTCAGGCTTGGAAGTCAACTCCTTTTATGGTAATTCATGAGTCACACTCAAACAGGACACAGACGCTCATTATTGCTCTGTTCGGCAAGATAAACTAACTCCCCTCTTCTCCATATTTAATGCTTTTTCTGTCAGAGGTGAGTACAGTTTTATTCTTTATTCTTTTATACAGTGTACGTTGTTTTCAGAACGAACATATATTTTTAGAATGGATCCATATTCCACTCAGTTTCCTGTTAGTTTTTTCATACGAGGCTGTTTGTGTGTGCGTGTGTGATAGTCTGTGTGTGTATGTGTGTAACTTATCCACTGGTCTCATTGCAGCGAAACGACTCTACCACGGGAGCAGTTTTAAGAGAGGGAGAGAAAAAACGGGTGGGGCGGCAGACCTCTTTGTTCCAGCTGTCTCGCACTCCACCGGCGAACCGCAAGTAAGTAACTTTTTGTATTGTCTTCTTTATAACTTATAGTTCCTTTCACTGTTTTAAACAAACTTTTAAGGCAGTAAACTTAATCAGGTTTTGTTTGACCTTTTAAACTCATGTTTTTTCATATCGTTTAACCAACGCAGAGTTTTCCATGTTCGTGTGCTCATTCTGACTGTGTGTGCGTGAATGGCTGGTCGGTCCTGCTCTTGAAATTAGTTTAAACATTTACAAAATGCATATCATAAACGGATGTATATAAGTAAGTAGTACTATAAGTATTTTTCTTATTTAATTTTCACCATACCCAAAAACTTCACACTACAATTTTTGTAATTTTATACCCATTTATACAAAACTTCACGAGTTCTTTACACGAGATCTTTATAAACGAAATGAACAATTCATTTTGACGAGACTAGTCAGAGCATTGGATCGTATTCATGCACTTTTAAGGGACAGTAATTCGATGATGTTTATTACACTGTGAGAACATGTCCCATTTAATTCTTATCCTCTGCGTGTCCGTGAGTTTATATGAATTTTTACTTTTATGAAACTTAAATTAACTTCACATTTAGTTTAAACTAGGTTGTATGCGAGTTTTATCTCTTTGGGAGATGAACTCTTTAGGAGTTTAATAAATTGTACGTACGTTTACCCAAACTCTGATGATGTCTGAGTAAAAATGTCTGTGCGTGTTTCTCTTCTGTTTAACATTTTTGCTGTGTGTGGTGTTTATCTTTTCAGGAGAAAAACAGCCATCCCTTACTGCTAACTAACTTCACCAGGAGAAAAACAAGAAAGTGACGAAAAAGACACGAGAGAAAAAGAAAACCAGCAACTTTGTTCAAACACACCATTTTCCCTGCAATCAACCAAAACTGTTTCTGGACAGGAAAATTTCTGGCAACCATCACAAAACCCAACTCCATGCCAGAAACACAAGGGAAAAACGAAAAATTGCAGCTTGCAGCTTCGACCCTCTTCAGATCAAAACAACTAACGCCTTCACTTCCAGCAAAAACCAGAAAACAGCCACCGTTGGAAAATGAGCAAACGCTTCAGCAGCCCAATTTTAACACTTCCCAGTAACCCAGCACTTCAAACTTCCATAAAACAAACATACTTCAACTCCACTCAAACATTTACTCAGACGCAGCAAAACAGTTAAATCTATCAGGAAACTTCAAACATAGCAAACACAACTTAACAGCATGAATTACACTCACATCGAAAGTTTTCCAACATTCCTTGCACACAACGCCAACATTCCTTGCACACAAGAGAGCAGCAAGTTTCCTGCAGATCTAAATTTAGCAGACATGCAGCTTTTTGAGCACAGCTTCTCAAACAACGATTCGGCTTTACTCTTTTAAGAGTTCAATGTTATTTCTTTTACCTTTATGTTTTAATTTACTTTTTATTTATTCATTAACATATTATTTATTTAATATTTTATTAACACTTTATTATTTTTATTAACACTATATTTATTATTATACTTTTTAGTACATTTTATGCAGTGTGTTCATAGCTATTATTAAATCATTAAATTATACTATTAAATTTTATTTGCATTTTTAATGTACATGTACAGTTTTTAATAAAGATATTTGTTTTATTCAACTGTGCACAGTTTTTCAGGCCTTTAACCATGGTATGATGTTATTATCAATCAAACGCGTTGTATGTGTTACATTTCACTAAATTTAATGCCAAATTTAACATACATATAACTCGCTTACCACGTAGTAAAACTCCTACCTTACGTGACTGTAATTTACAGCTTTTACCCAATTTCGCCTTGTCAGACAAAAATGGACTGAATGATCACTTCAGCTTTAAACCTTACTTCTGCCGCGTTTTTCTCCTGCGCTCAGAAACTGATCCGGGTACAGCTTTTTTAACCTCCTTTTATATATATACAAGGAGACTAGTGATCAACTAGCTTTTTAATTTTTACAACCGGTTTACCAATATAGCTTTACTTTAAGTGCTTGAATTATAACATGCAATTTAGTTTTACCAAGTCTAAAGCACATTTTCAAACTATATTTTTACTGCAGTGTCGACACAGAAAGCTGTTTTTTATATCCAATTTAATTCCAATTTGACTGTCAGCATATGAAAACTATTTAATTTTCAATTTGAATTCATTTTTAATTTGTCAAACAGCCAAAACTTGACAAGTTTTTTCAGTATTTCTCCTTAGTGGCAAAAGAATTAAAGAAATCCTCAGTTTACAGGTTCCAATGCCCTGATCAAGCGAACACTTTCTCCACCAGCTGAGAAAGAAAGAAATCACTTATACAATAAAATAAAACATATTTACCAAAGGGCCCAATATTTCTTCCAGTCTCAGTCAGCAGAAGAAAGCAGCCAGATCAGACGGCAAACCCGTACGGAGCCACCAAATGTTGAGGCGAACTGGTCCTCATATTGAATAATTTGAGACGAGACCTTTCTTCCTTTGCCAGCAAGAGAACTCTTTTAATAAGTAAAATACAGAACATACAGCTGAACAGTCTATACCGAATCGAATCTAATCTGTGTCCTCAGAATAGCATGTAGTTTCATTTATACCTTCTTTTTGACGTCATTTCTTATGTAAGAAAAAGGGTCTGTTCTTTCCCGTAAGGGAAGAACTGAAAACAGTTTTGGGAAGGGCAAAGACAGTGTATTTCCTAAAAAGGGAACTTTGCATGAACATAAACAGTTTAGCTTATCTGTGTCTTGTCAGAGGGTAAGAGTTTTTCCCTTGCATGGAGGAACACAAATTTAGGATTAATGACTTTGTTATTCTGGTTCTCACCAGATGTTCTATGAACTCCTGAACTTTTGTACGTGCTCTGTCCAACGAGTGTTGGATTTCTGGACAGACTGTAATGCCCTACAAATACATATAACAAAACCTACAGAGTCAACCTTTCTCAGAACAGAGAGACAATTAGCCAAGGAACCGCAGTGGAAGAAGGCCTATAGTGCTCAAGTTCATGAGATGGTTGACCGCCGGGCTGCAAAAAAGCTGACTGAGGAGGATCTATTGACCTGGAAGGGACCTGTCTGGTACATAAGTCATCTCATTGCTCCCAACCCACACTCTGTTACAACTCCAGTGAGACTCGTCTGGAACAGCAGTCAAAAGTATAAAGGCCAAAGTCTAAATGATCTGCTGTTGAAAGGTCCTGATGTCCTCAATCCAATCCGAGCTGTCCTCCTCAAGTTCCGTCAAGGCTCCTTTGCTGCTCTAGGAGACATCAAAAAGATGTACAATTCTGTCTGGCTTGAGGAGCGAGAGGTCCATCTACACCGGTTCTTGTGGCGTGATTCGGAGGATGAGGAGCTGGGAGAGTACGCAATCACAAGGGTAAACATCGGAGATAAACCAGCAGGTTGTATAGCGCAACTCGCCATGAGAGAGACGGCAAACTTACCTCAATTCAGCCATCTGAAGGATGAATGTCAAGTACTACATGAGCACAGCTATGTAGATGACATATTAACATCCCACAACTGTCGTGAAAGACTTGAGGTAATCACAAAGAATATAGAGTATATTCTGAAAGCAGGAGGATTTGAGCTGAAGCCGTGGGTCTTCTCAGGCCAAAGTAAAGGAGAGGAACGGAAGGCATCACCAAAGATGATTGCCCTGCCAAACCAACTAAAGGAGGAAGACAACAAGGCACTTGGCCTCGGCTACATCGCGGACGAGGACAAGTTGTACGTCATGGTAAAAATCAACTTCTCAAAGCGGAAGAAAAAAATGAGACTCGGCCATGATTTACTGCTCGAAGAAGTACAAATGAAAACACCAGACCCATTGACAAGACGGGAATTGTTGAGTCAAGTTGCTGGTTTATATGACCCAATCGGCTTGACTACGCCAGCAAAACAAAAAGGAACCATCTTGGTTCGAAGAGCATTCCAGGAGGCAAAACCAAGGTGTGACATCGTCAAAGATACATGGGACCTTGCCTTATCTGATGAACTCCACAGAGATGCAGTGGATCTATTTGAGGAGTACGTCCAGCTAAGTAAAATAAAGTTCACAAGAGCCCTCACTCCTCCAGATGCTACAGCTGAACCCATTGCAGTCACCTTTTCAGACGGCAGCGAAAATTCGTATGGTGCTGTTCTCTACCTACGGTGGAACTACTTCAAGCGAATAACAGTTCGACTGGTGGAGTCAAAAGCAAAACTGACACCTCTAGACCAGAAAGGAGATGCAGTCAAAGCAGAGCTTTGTGGTGCAGTTTTTGCAAGCCGTCTTAAAAAATATTTTGAGCTGCATTCGCAGATCAAAGTCAGCCAGTGGTACCATTTGCTGGACAGCCAAACGATTCTTGGAGCCATCCAGCGTGAGAGCTATGGGTTCCGGACTTTCTTTGCTAATAGGATTGGAGAAATTCAAAGCAGCACACGATTACAAGACTGGTGGTGGATCCCTGGACAACTCAATGTGGCTGACATTGTCACTCGAGGAGCTGGGCCAAAAGAACTTGATGCCGATTCAGAGTGGCAGCAAGGGCCAAAGTTCTTATATCTCCCTGAGGGTGAGTGGCCCATCATGTCAGCAGAAGAGGTGTCTGCGGCTGCCCGAGAAAGCATTAACAGCATGCAAAAGAAGTCATTTGTAGCAGTACTCACTAGAGCTCAAGCAAAGAAAAGTATGCAAAGTCCTAAGCGGACATTTCCTGCCGGTGCAACTGTCAAATACTTGATTGATGAAAGACGCTTTAGTAACCTAATGCGCTTGGTCAAAACTATTGCTTTTGTGTGGAGAGCAGCCAGAAAATTCATATTCGGAAACAAGTCCATAAAGACACCAAAGTGGGAGGTGGTGCCAACAAATGGGGTCATCACTGCCACCGAACGTCATGATGCGTTCAGGGAGATTTGTCACGCTGCCCAAGAGGGGTTGACCCTCCCTGCTACCACCACAGACCGCTTGGTGGTGTACCAAGAAGCAGAGACAGGGTTACTAGTCTGTGGTGGGAGAATTCATGGTTTCAGAGACGACGGCATGGCAGTTCCCCTCCTACCTTCCCATGCGTGGGTCTCTACCTTGTTGGCACGAGAGGCACACAACGACGGTCCAAGTCAAGTCTCAAGTCAACGACGGTCCAAGTCAAGTCTCAAGTCAACGACGGTCCAAGTCAAGTCTCAAGTCAACGACGGTCCAAGTCAAGTCTCAAGTCAACGACGGTCCAAGTCAAGTCTCAAGTCTAGAACTGACATGTAGTTTGCTGCAAATGATTCTGCGGTCTTTCCAGGAATTCCGTGGAAAGATCGAGTGGGAGGTGTTCTGGCAAACTACCTGGCTGCTGCTCCTCCCTGTCACTCCTGTCTGCTGCTCAGTGAGGAGGCCCAGGTGGGACCAATTAGCAATCAAAGTAAGCAGGTATTTCTGGAGGTGACAAATCTGTCACTCTTGTTTGGACTGAGACTGCAGAACCAGGGTAAGCAGTGAAGCTCACCTGTAATTATATCTGTGCAAACAGCCTACTGCAACCTATGAAGGACAGCCGGTAAGCACCATATTGCTGTAGATTGATCAAATTTACCAAAGCAGTGCATGGACTCTTGATTGTAGTGTGGAGTAGAGTTGTGTTTCATGTGGTTGAGTATTTTGTAATTATATTTTGTAAAAAAGGAAAAGTAAAAGAAAAAAAATAAGAAGAAAATACACTTGGAGTTCAATGTTTGTGATTTGGTAGATATTGTTGAAAAAGCACTAGGGGATTTGTCTAGGGAAAATATTTATCCAAACATGTATTTAAATCTGATTGATTATTTCTTTATGTAGTTATATATTTATCTATTCATGTGTAGAATTATGACTAAAGTGCTTTAATTATGAGAAAAAAATGAACAAACATTTTGGTAAATGTGCTAATTATATAGTTGAAAAAATTGTTGAAAATAATGTCACAATATGTTTATTTTGTTATTTAAGCGAGTAATAGCCGTATTTGTATTTTCTTTTGAGGTTTTTCAGCTAACTGAAGCCTAACTGAAGCCTAACTGAAGCCTAACTGAAGCTAACTGAAGCCTAACTGAAGCTAACTGAAGCCTAACTGAAGCTAACTGAAGCTGAACTGAAGCTAACTGAAGCTAACTGCAGATAACTAACTGCCTGCCCAAGAACCCTTAGACCTTCAATAAATGTGGATCAACAAATATCAAGGCTTCAATGAGTGAAATCCTGTTTTATAACTTCAATGTAGAGGCTATCCTTTTCAAGTGGGGAATGCACAAGATAAAAAACCCAAAGAACTTGACAGTTTCACTCATGAACCAATTTTTAGGAATATTGTTTGAGGGGTCTTGAAATGCGGGATCAATTAATAAATAAATAAACAAACAAACAAATAACTTTTTGCATTTTGACACAGTTTTTGTGTGGATTGTGTGTTGCAGGCAGCACTAGTTTGTACTGGCTGCTTGTAGCCCTGGAAGAAATTCTATGTAGACTGACTTTTTTTTTTCTCCAAGGGATACTTAAAATTGTATTTATTGCCAGCACAAAAAGGTACAACTCCCTTTGCATGGGCTTTGTGAATTAAACAGATAAAGTCTTTATTAGCCAGTGGGCTATTAACCAATAATAATTTATTGTATCAATATATTTTAAAGTTTAACAAGCGCATAAGTTATTCTTAAACCGTATCTTTGAACAGAAGGTTAAAATATCAAGTCAGCATTAACAAAAGCAGAGCCAAGAAAAATAACAAAAGCTCTAAAGTTGCAGAAGAAGACAGAAAAGCAAATAAGAGAAAGTGATAGGATAAAGATGTGCAGTTCGTGATCTACTGCAGAGTTTTTCTCATCTGCAGGCCTGCCAAGAGCCAAGCCAAAACCTCCCTGCTGCCCAACATCCTGTCTCTGAAAAGTCAACCTCATAATGAAACTCAATCAGGCTCAAAGAGGCAACATTCATTTTCATTAGAGCAGCTTCACCTGTCCCCACATTTTTCTGTGTTGCAGTGCAGACGTGTCCAGAAAGCCATGCACAAAAAGGAACAAAGAAGTGGACGGACAGGCTAAGAGTGCTGGCTCATCTTTTCAACAAGTGTTTTCTCTGTTAACGATGTTTCCCACTCTACGTATGGCATTCATCTTAATCACAGGACAGTAAAGCATAATTTCATTTTTTAGGTCAGGCAGATGGTACCTTTGTTGGGGAGATTAATTACCATGCTGCACAGCATTAATAAAAGTAAATATTTGAAGGGAAAATGCAATTTGCCCAGAGTGCAGGGCTAGTGTAAATAGGTGAATCACAGCAAAAGAAGGCAGATAGCCAGCGGGTGGATCATAATTTATTCTCGCTATTCGCCTGTTGAGCCTAAAGCTGGCAGAGCAGAACTGACAGGGAGACTAATAGGCATTCAACCACCTGGCAGCAAACTGGGGGCCACAGAATACACCATCCTAAGAGTAACATGACTATATTTTCTCTTTTTTCATACATCCAGACCCAAAAGTGATTAAAATCCATACTTTTCTAAGCTGTATAGGGAGCACTGTAATTAAATGAGCTGGTCATACCTCAGTCTCACTAGTTCCCCACCTAAGTTTTTGTTTGACAGCATTTTCATTGTGCAGAAGACTCCCGAGTGCTGTTTCACTACCACAATTTTAACAATAAGTCGAGAAAGACTAAAAACTAAATCAAGGAGGCATTTAAAGCCACACTGAGAACTTTAAAACCGTTTGGTACACTGCAAAGAGAATACATATTTTTAACTCTTGGCTTGTGGCTCCTATTGACACATGAAAACCATTTACCTTTAACTCTAAACTGTACTTTTTATTGCTGCACAGATGAAAATGCTACAGAAGTAATCATTTTAACTCGATCGTTCCAAAGGTGGGTGTGGGTTCTGTAGTTTGAAGGGCGCTTTAGATTTATTTATTTATTGTTTATTCGATAGGAACATACAAGAAACATTGATTAAGACAATCTAATGCCTGTATCACAGTGTAAATAGCCAAACACCCGTCCAGGACCTTTAACAGTTGGTTAAATTAAAAGTTAAGATCAACAGTATATACAATAAAATGATGAAATATAAATATAAAACAATATATTATTTATGTTGTTCACTATTTTGGAAATTATGAGTTGGTTGTGTCATGTGTTTATTCTTAAATGCTAAAATCATGTTGATTATTTATCTTGTAATCCAAGTAGTTGTCTATATGAATTGTTTATTGGAGAAAAGGGGCAGAAAAAATAAGATTTTTTCTTCTTCTGCCGCCTTTCATTTTATATATTTTTTTCTCTCTTGTTTGTATTGTATTGTTTTCTTGTTTTAATTATAAAATGAATGAATAAATAAATCAAATCAAATCAAATATATTTAAACTACTGCGTCAAAACAATTACAATATTTAAAAATGAGCACGATTCTGGTTCATCTTGTTCTTAAGCTTTGAAGTGACTATTAAATGTCAGCTGTGGTCTTAAAATCAGATGGTAATGAGTTCCAGAGCTTACAGCTAATAGAGAAGGCTGTCTGATCAAAAGTTGTCCTACAAATTGGAAGTAATGGCTCAGGTGCTATATTATTGATGCATTTATGAAACAGTTTAAGAAAACAAAAACTATTGAAGATATCAAAGCTCATTAGATTATATGTTTTTTTTAAATGGTACAGTGATGATAGTGAATTGGCTTTCTATCCATAATTTTTAAAGCCCGATTGTATAAAGAGCCAATGTGTTTGCTTGCAGTTGGAGAGGCCTGTGCCCATCTGGTTATGCAATGTGATATATGACAACACAAAATCATAGAATGCATATATACAGTAGTAGAGCTGCCTGACTTGATGTATAGTTTCTAATTAGTTTGAAGCAATTAATATTGTATTGTTTTTTAAATTGTTTTTAAATGTTTATCAAATTTAATTTGAAGATCTTGCACCAAACCCAAGTATTTAAATTCTTCAGTAGAGTGGTTTTTTATTTTGCAAATTAATATTACATTTTTCTTTTAAATCTTTTTTTTTTTCCAGAAACACCTGGAGACCTTTTTTTTGATAGATTTAGACGTGCCTCATTTAAGTCATTTGTTCAGTTTTCGGTTAAACATTTAAGTTTGTTACTTTGTAAGGACATGGTTTTTACTATTGATGAATTTTTTTGTAATCTTCAGCAAATACTATTAGAACAAAAAAACTGAATGGCCTGCAGAACATAGATTTAATATTTGTCTTTCAGTCCTTGGAAATTATTATTTTAGAATGTTTTTGTTTAATTAAGTCCAAAATTTGGTGAATTCTAGTACATTTCTGTAGTTACCTGTCATAATTTGCTTCAAAGCAGTCAGATGCTATTTTTGAACGTTTAGTCTCATATTTATTTATAAGCCTTGCATAATGTTTAACAATTGGAATTATGCTTTGTGTCAACAAAATTTCTTTTTCAGCTGCCAGATTTTTGAATTTGCACTTTAAATCATTTTACAGTATTATGCTGTAACATGGATTTAAGCATGCAGGCTGACATTTTCTTTTGTTCAAGTCATATTTGTGGTTGCTAAGGCAATTTGTTATTGTTTAACAGTTCAGGGTATATCTTTGCACTTTTGTTCCATCGTTCATATTTCTCCCCAACTCTTAATCCATGTTATGATTTACTGTATATGGTATTAAGTCTTTAGGGTTCAAAATATGAATAAGGAGTCCTACAAGAGAGAAGGTGTGTGGTTCAGTCCACATATATGTCTTTATCCATGTGTGTAGGAACGGTGTCCTACATTAACATGCTGTATGTGTAAGTGGATGTGTTTTTTTTTTTTAACACAACAAGAAAATAACCATGTATAAATTAAAATGTGCAAATAAATAATTTCAAACTAAAAAAAAATAAAGTTGGGGTGGGAGCTCTCATGTGTTTACCTTAAATTTATTGGTATGGAGTATGCATCAGCTTTGGAAGTTTCCTAGTTATTGGAGGCATTTTGAGGAATCAAGCTTTGTTTTTCTTTCCATTCCTGAACAGAAACATATCCTTAAGACTAAAAAAGTCATGCACAACAAACCCTTTGCCACCTTTTCAGTGGTGTTAAAGACCACTGTATGAAAATCACCATTAGAAGTACACGTCAAAGCCCTTGCAATTATGGGACATTTTATTTTATTTTTCTAATTAGGTTGTTGCTGTGGGTGGCAAAGTGGCCCAGTTGGTATGGCTGTTAGCTCTCAACGAGAAGGTTACTGGATCAAATCCAGGCTTGAGACCTTTCTGTGTGGAGCTGGTATGTTTTCTCCATCCATTTTCTTCTTCCGTGGTAGCAGCCTAAGTAAGGAGGGCCAGACTTCCCTCTCTGCAGCCACTTGGGCCAGCTCTTTTGCGGGAATCCCAAGGTGTTTCCAGGCCAGCCGAGAAACATAGTCCCTCCAGCGTGTCCTGGGTCTTCCTCTGGGTCTCCTCCCAGTGGGATGTGTCTGGAACATCTTACTAGGCAGGAATCCAGGAGGCATATTACCAGATGCCTGAGCCACTTCAACTGGCTCCTCTTGATGTGGAGAAGCAGCTGCTCTACTCTGAGTCCCTCCCAGATGACTGAGCTGTGCACCCTATCTCTAAGGGAGAACCCAGACACCCTACAGAGAAAACTTATTTTGGCCACTTGTACCCATGATCTCGTTCTTGCGGTCACAACCCAAAGCTCATGACCACAAATGAAGGTAGGAACGTAGATTGACTGGTAATTGAGAGCTTTACCTTTCAATTCAGCTCTCTCCACCACAACAGACCGGTACAGTGCCTGCTTCACTGCAGATGCTGCACCTATCTGCCTATCAAACTCTCGATTCATTTCCCCCTCATTTTTAGGGTAGGACTTCCTCATCTCGGCCGCATCACACTCGGCTGCGAACCGCTCCAGCGAAGGCTGTAGATCACGATCTGATGCAGCCAATAAGACCACATCATCTGCAAAAAGCAGAGACACGATCCTAAGGCCACCAAAATGAATCCTCTCAACACCTTGGCTGTGCCTAGAAATTCTGCCCATAAAAGTTATGAACAGAATCATACCAAAGGGCAACCTTGGCAGAATCCAACTCTCACCAGGAACAAGCCTAACTTACTGCTGGTGATGTAAACCAAGCTCTGACACTGGTCGTACAGGGACTTAACAGCCCATATCAAAGGGCCTGGTATCCCATACTCCCGGAGTACCCCCTACCCCAAGGTTCCCTGAGGGACATGGTTGAACGCCTTCTCCAAGTTCGCAAAGCACATGTAGACTGGTTGGGTAAACTCCCATGCACCCTCTAGAACCCTGATGAGGGTGTAGAGCTGGTCCAGTGTTCCACAACCAGGCGAAAACCGCACTGTTCCTCCTGAATCCGAGGTTTGACTATCTGACAGACCCTTGGTCACACTTCAAGCTAGGGTGACCCTCTTAGTTTTCTTCATGCATGCATGGGTTTTCTCCAGGTACTCCAGTTTCCTCTTACAGGCCAAAATCATACAAGTTAGGCTCTAAATAGTGCCTAGGTGAGAGTGTGAATGGGTGTTTGTCTCTGTGTGGCCCTGTGATGGACTTGCAACCTGTCTAGGGTGTATACTGCCTCTAACACAATGACTGCTGGATATGGGCACCAGTGACCTATGATCCGTTTCCTGATCGTATTTGTCTATATAACATTCATTGTTCCAGAAGATTAAAGGACATGGTTTAAAGGGGACCAAATGTAGGATATATAATTTTTTGTGGTTTATCTGTGGGCTATCCAGACCATTTTCAGTCAATTTTATACACAAAATAATGCTTAGATAATAAAATATCCCCTTTCTAATTCTGCCAAATTTCACTTCCGTTCTAAACGACCGGTTTATGAATAATGAGGTCTGAAAGCCACGCCCTACAAAGACCTATTTACATTAACTACGCCCTCTGTAACAGCCAGTATCTCTAATATGTTGTTATTTTAAAATTAGCTCTTTTTTATTACTCATTTGACTTACTGTTAGTGCTAGTAGCTTAAGATAACTTACCAAAAGCCCTCTGCGCGCGCCGCCATTTGCAGCTCCTTTTTTTAGCATTAGCTCCGAGGCTAATGATAGCTTTTCCTCCTCCGAGCGGGCGGTGTTAGCTCCGCTCGTTGCATGCAGCGCTTTTGGGAGCGTGCTTCAGTCCACACACAAAGTTCACAGAATGTCTCCAGTTAATTTATCCGCATGAGCCAACCTTTGACCGGACCCCCGGACCTCAAAAGTCAGTAGCTCCCAACAACACCCGCACGCAGATGGTGTCTTCGCTGGCGGTCTGCAAAACAAAAGGCTTAAAAAAAATAAAAAAAAGGGATGCCGGGACGCGAACCCGTGTCCTTCGGATGACGAGTCCGGTTCACTACCTCTGGGCCAACCGGGCAGTTATGCAAAAAGCAGTCTTTCATCGTATAAGAAATAATCACAACCACCTACATTTAGAACGCTGAAGTTTTGATTAGATTTTGATGAAGTGAAAGGTATTCTTAAAATAAATAAGTTGCTAATCTGAAAATATATCGATCAGTGGTGCTTGATGGTACAGACTGTCGCCCCGCGAGAGAGTGTGTGTGTGCACAGTTTTCTGCCGGCTGCGCGTTGGGAGCGATATTACACTAAAAATTGAACTAAAACGTAAAAATAACAATTATAAAGTATTATTATGTCGATGTATATATCTAGTCTCACCCCGATTTCTCCGAAACAAAAGGCTTTAAAAAAGGGGGGAAAAAAAGATGCCGTTGACAGGATGCGATCTCCGCTCTCCTGCGTGGCGGTCAAGTGTCGTAACCGCTCAACCAAACTGACAGTTGTGCAAAAGTAGTCCTTCATCATATAAGAAACAAGTCCAAACCGCGAGAGTGTGTGTGCACAGTTTCAACGAGACAGAGTTCATTCAAACAAGGTAATAAAACATTCTGGTTTTACTCGAGATGTGCTGCATGGCTGGAGCAGGGCAAACCCCTAGCCCCCCGGGGGCTAAATAAATGAATAAATGACCGCCAGGTCAGCTCCTAAACCGCTAGGCAACCGTGACATCTTTTATACTCAAGTGGGTGGAGCATCACCAGGGGTTGCTAGGTGAGGGGCTGGACTCAGGTTTGAGGTGATTGGCTACGGTTTGTGACGTCACAAACCGCAGGAAGTGTGAAACGGACCGTTTTTAATCACAGACAAATAAATCTACTTAGAGTAAATAAACCACTGGGTGAATCAAAACCTTTTTGATTTATCATGTCCTGGATGACTGAGAATCTTCACCAGCAAACCACTGGGTGCATTTTTTTGGCACAAGGACTGTTTTTTTATTAAGTAAATACCCAAAGTTGAGTAAAAAAAACATTAAAAAGTGAATTTTGCATGTGTGGTCCCCTTTAAAACATATTTGTTACATCTGCTTGACATTGATTGCTTCAAAGAAAACAAGCTAGATTGAAACTAAGGTTCAATTAGAATTGATTATTTGGTGATGTACTTCCAATAATAGGCTGGCTGATGTTGAACTGCTAGTCATCAAAAGAAAGAGACTACAAATGCAGAGAGGAAAGTTCAAATTAACTAGAAAATCCAGTGGAATGAGTTTCTGTAGAAAAAGACAAATTATCCACCAGACAAGTTTTAGTCAAGACAAAACTTGTCTTTGCAATTACCATTCTAACACTTTTCCTCAGTTTGACAACTACATAATTCATTGGTTGACACCGTTAGGGTAATAGTATATTTTAAGATGTAACAAAAAATGTACAACTCCATATTTGCCGGTAAGTATTTTAGGTGTCTAAGACCAAATCAATGTATTTATTTATTTATCAAAACCTAAAAATAATTAAATAAACCTAATGAAATTGAATAAGTGTACCATTAACTTTCAAGGAATTGTGAGAGAGTGAAGCTTATTTTTCTTTGACAATATATTCATTTTAAATCCAACTCCACCTTGAAATTTAATCAAGTCTCTTATATGAAACGAGTCATCACAAATAATTTAAATGCTTTAGTGTTATCCCTTATAAATGTGGCAACATAATAAATCACAATCAATGCAAATTTTTGTTGGTTTGTTAGTTTTCTTGATCTGCGTTGATTGTTGTGACAGTTTTTTTAACAATGTTCAGTTTTTATTTTGTTTATGAGTTGATCTTTAAAATGTGGGATTTGTTTGTTTATTTGTTTGTATGTATGTTTATGGTTCTTATGCTGGTGAAGATTCTCAGTCGTCCAGGACATGATGAAATCAAAAAAGGCGTTCAATACAGGATCAACTGGACTTTATTTGTTGCAGAAGAGTGAACCCCAATGTAATGACGCCAACACTGCAGACGGAGTCCAGCCAACGGGGTTTATTCAGAAACAGGGACGAGCTGCTATTACCGAGGCTGCAGCTCACGCCTTAACAGAAAACGCGGTACACACGCGAGCGAACACACTAGCTGCCTGCTAACAACAACACACACACAGAGACGCTTCTTCTTCGTCTCTCTTTTCCCGGTCCCTCCTCCCTGCTCCTACCCCTCTCCTGCCCCCACGACCAGTCCAACACATGAGGGCGGGGGACAACAGAATCACAACAGCTCAACAGAACACAGTACATGTATAACTGAACAAATACACAGAAATACTTGGACCCAAAGCAGAACCAAACACAGGGTCGTTACACTACCCCCCCACTACTGAGTCCCTCGCCCACGAGGGGACAAACAAAGTCATCGAACCGTCTTGGAGCCCTCCTCGTCTTGTCGTGGGCGAGCTCCCAGCAGAGCGCTCCCGACTCTGCGGCTGGGACCTCATTCGACGGCAGTGATAAAACTTCTGGGGACGTTGGCGGACACACCCGAGACCCCGACCATTGGCCTTCTGGGGGCTGCGGTGCATAGGGGGCCAACCTGTCCCTGTGCAGAGCTACTCTTCTCCTGTTTTGGGGCATCTGCACTCTGTAGACCACCTCCCCCAGGCGCTCCAACACTCTGCAGGGACCCACCCACTGACTGACCAGTCTCGGGCACCGTCCCTTCTTCCTACGAGGGTTGTGCACCCAGACCAGCTCTCCTGGAGTAAAGTGTCGGCCCATCGCTCTTGCATCATAGTTCAGTTTCTGGCGCATGCCCGCTTGCTCCTGTTGCCTCAGGGCAATATGGGCTGTCTCTAACCTGTCTGAGCATGGTAGGGGGCCCATGATGTCCACGGCCACTCGCTCCATCGGGGCTCCTAAAACAAACTGTTGTAGGCGGGTGTGAGACCGACCTGTCGACCCCTTCCGTGCTGTACAGAAGTCACAACGGCGGCAGAAGTTCTCCACATCCCTCCTGTACTGGCCCCAGTAAAACCCCTGTCGGAGGCGGCGTAGAGTCTTTGTAACGCCAAAATGTCCAGACCCAGACGCTCCATGCACGCCCTGCAGGACTACGTCTTTCAGGCCTTTTGGGACTACAGTCTGCCACCGCTCCTCACCCGTGGAGGGGTCCTTCCATGACCTCTGTAGCACCCCGTCTTCCAGACGCAGAGCCTCAAACTTGGACCACAACCTTTTAGTTGCCCGCGAGAGCCCAGAAACCTCCTCCCACGGTGGCTTCAGTTGTCTCTCCACCCACTGCAACACAGGCTGGATATCGGGGTCCTGTTCCTGTTGGTGCCTCCAGCTGTCTGTGCCGACCACCTGCAACCCTCTGCAGATTACCGAGTCACTCTGCTGGGATCGGGCCCCCACGCCATTAGCATCCATCTCGAGGATGAAAGGGAGGGAGGGGTCTGCAGGAGCGAGGACTGGGGGCTCAGTCAGAGTTTGCCGCAGACGGCCAGACGCTCCCTGGCACTGTTCAGTCCACACATAGTCTCGGTTCTTCTGGGGCACCCACACTGGGGGCATAGGACTCGCAGGTGCGGGGGCCATGGTGGCAGCCATCTGGCTGGGCTGAGGGGAGGTGTGTTTGACAGCTGCGACCTGAGGTTCCATGTAGCGGGCCATAGGACCCATAAGAGCGTGATCAGGAGCTGTGGGTAACAGTGGAATGAGAGGGCCCTCCTTAAAACTCCATGTCCCCACACCTAAATCCAACTGGCACCCCGCAGCCCTTAAAAAGTCCAGCCCCAATATGCACATGTCCTGCACATCTGCTACCCACACAGGGTGGGTGATAGATCGGCCACCCACATTAACAGTCATTGTCCCCCTCCCCTTCATAGGTGCCATGACCCCAGTGACTGTGCGCAGCTGCACTGTGGTGGGTTGGATCCGAGTCCAGTCTGGTACCACATCAGGCCTCACTAGCGTTACCGTGGAGCCAGTGTCAATCAGGGCCGTGCATGGGATCCCTTCCACAGAGACTGGGACATAACAAAAGTCCCCAACACATGTGCGTCCAACCACCACAACCCTGGTTGCTTGGTCTGGGGCTGAGTCCGTTTCAAAGGAATTCTGGGCTCGGGCCCCCTGTTCGAGCTGTCGGCCCCCGCCCACTGGCGATGAAGGTGTGGAGGTTACAGTAGGGATCTGCGATTCCTCCCTCCCGCAGACCCCGTGTCGTTTCCCTGCATCTTGACTGTTTTAGGACACCGCCTCAGGAGGTGTCCCGGTTGGCCACAGCCCCAACAAACAGCTGGGAGTGCGGAGGAGTCCCGCGTCAACTGTAGCGCCACTGCTCGGACCATTTCTGTCAGCTCCGAGACCCAAGCAAGTTTCTCCTGGTTCAGCTCTACCCCCTCCGTAGATCTGCATGTCGGTGGTTGTCCTCTCAGGTCGTTTCCCGCTGCTACTCCCAGCAAACACTCTCTCTCCACTGCTAAGTCCAATGCGTCTTGCAGGGATCGGGGGTGCATCAGCTGAACCTGCACACGCAGCTCCGGTGGTGCCAGGGCTCTGATGAACTGATCTTTTGCTAGTTCATCCTGAACCCCTGACTGCATGTGTGAATAGGCTCTGCGTGTGAGGCTCTCAATGTCATTAGCCAAAACACGCAGGGGTTCACCCTTCTGGTTCTAATGGTTCACCCCCAATGGTTCTTACTAAAGCTCAAATAAAATACAAATAAAAGGCTGACATGGCAGCAAAAAACTTACAGGAACTGCGGAAAAGAACTAAGGAAGCACAAGGAGGCATTGACATGGCATAAAACAGCAATGAAAAACTGAACATGGAGTGGATTTTGAAAGACTAAATAGGCTGGAACTAATGGGAATGGGGAACAGGTGCAGGTGGGTGTGATAAGATAGAGGAGCTGAAAGTAGATGGGGAACAGTCCCCTCGAGAGCGTCCATGGACATTGCTCACCACTCTCGGTCTCTCCCCCCTCTGCGGAATGTCTATGTCACTATGCGCTTGTTTGTACATGGTGTTGTTTAATATTAGAGTTTTTCTTCTCAGTCAAGGAGAAACTCTGATAGGAATTTTTTTCGCCTCCAAATTCCTAATGTGTTCAGTTTAATTACTTTTTGTCTGTTTTGGAACAGTAATGGGTGAATGAACTGGTGATACAGAAAATGGAGGGATAGAACTGAGCACTTTGTACAAAACAATATTAACAAATGTGTTTACAAAAGAGTACCAAAAACAAAAAATAACTATATATAAATAACTACAGGTAGTCCCTGAGTTACGACGGAGTTCCGTTCCTACGCCCGTTCGTAACACGGATTTCGACGTAAGTCGGAAAACACATACACACTGGCCGCCCCATATACACGTGCATGTACGGTACTGTACAGTTACCAAGCACTTAGCCTATCCTAACACAGTACCCTACATAATTATCAAAAACAACATACAGTATATTTGAAGCCATAATGAAGGAGGAAAAGTTAATTTCTTACTGGGAGCAAGTCTGGGAGCTGGTGAAGCCCTCCGTCTGTTAGCATGTTAGCTCGTTGCACCTGCGAGTTCTGCAGCTTCCTGTGCTTCACGCGGTCCACAGCATTTACAACAAAGTCTGTTAGCATGTTAGCACGTTGCACCTCCGGTCCAGCTCTCTGTTTCTGCCGTCTGGTGACACCGTCCACCCGTCCACTTCCGTGTACCTTATGTTTACGACGTAAAACCACCGTCAGCTCGGTCAATCTGTCGTATTCCGTTGTAAAACCGCCGTCAACCTCTGTCCAGTAAGGTCTCCACCTCCACTGCTTTGCTGTTTGTGCTGTGAAACTCGGTCCAGAGCGGCTCTCTCTGTGTTTTTCTGCTGTGTCAAGCTACTGCTACTTCTACCGTCAAACAGGAAGTACAACCGGAACTGGCTTTTCAAAATAATAATATTTTTTAATTTTTTTAAGAGATGTGTGACATAACCCAAAAATGTCGTAACTCGAGGCCGTCGTAACCCGAGGACTACCTGTAAATATATATATATATATATATATATATATATATATATATATATATATATATATATATATATATATATATATATACAGGGAACCCCCGTGTTACGAACGAGTTCGGGACCTAAGAACGGTTCGCAGCTCGATTCTGCCGTAGGTAGGGGGTGAAAATTATTATTTTTTTTTAAATTATTCATTCATTCATTCATTCAACCTTTATTTATCATGCTAACGGAGCGCGCGCACACATTTAAGCATGTACAGTAGTGTACTGTAATGTTAAACATTGCTATTCACATTTACAGAATAAATAAAAATATATTTTCTTACTTTGAGATGGTCAAAGCCGACATCTTAGGTTGCCATGCGTTGATTGTTGTCGGGCCGAGCAGCGCGGCGGCCGGCCAGTGAACCACCGCAGCTGCTCCAGACCTGTGTTAGCTAGCTGGCTAGCTTCTGCTAGCCAAGCCATGAGCTGGTGTTGGAGCGGCGGCGCGATCAATCTGCAGCTTCTGCTGCTGCCTTAGACATCCACAAAGTTCACAGAGACGTTTCCAGCTCGTAATTAATCCATATGAAGCCATCCTGGTCACCAGTCTTCGGCCGGCTACCGTGTTAGCTCCCGTGTTAGCTTCTGGAGCTAGCCAGGCCAGAGCCTGGCCGGAGGTGTTCCCGCGGCGGCCTGGCACGATCTGCGATAAATCCGCTGCTGCCTTAGACATCCACAAAGTTCACAGAGACGTTTCCAGCTCGTAATTAATCCATATGAAGCCATCCTGGTCACCAGTCTTCGGCCGGCTCCCGGCAGCTAGCCTAAAATGGCGTCCGGTGTTCTACATGAATTTGTGACCGGAGACCCCAGTGACTGAACCTAAAACGCCGTCCGGTGTTCTACATTAATTTGTGACCGTGTAAACTGAAGACCTACTTCCTGTTGCCCAAGATTGCTCAAAAATGATCAGAAATGATCTTTTTTATCATAATTATTATTTATAAAGCCTTTAAAACAACCACAGCTGCAACAAAGTGATGTACACATGAAATTAAGAACATTTAAACACAAAAAAAAAAAAAATTTTTTTTTTTTAATACAGTAATTTCATATTTTTATTAAATATGATATGTTCGTAGGTCCCGTTGTTCGTAGGTCGATGGAGTCGTAAGTGGGGGGTTACCTGTATATATATATAAATATATATATATATATATATATATATATATATATATATATATATATATATATATATATATATATATATATATATATATATATATATATATATATGCACTTAAAAGGCTCCAATTAATTAAGAACTTTATTTGTTTTATAAATTTAATAGACCATCTATAATGTCCATATTTTTAACACAATTTCCAGTTTACTGTACACTGTACTATAAAAAAGAGAAGAAAATGTCCTTACTTTTATGGAAGGGGTGTTGCAGGGGAGGGAGAAAGGCTTATTGGGAGGGACTTGCAGAAGTTGCAGGTGAGTGAGGAGGGGCAGGTGAGTGAGGAAGGGCAGGTGAGTCCAAAATGGCAGCTGAGGTGGAGGGGCAAGTGATGCAGAAGGTGATGTTGATGCTGGTGCAGGTGAGTGAGGAGGGGCAGGTGAGTCCAAAATGGCAGCTGAGGTGGAGGGGCAAGTGATGCAGAAGGTGATGTTGATGCTGGTGCAGGTGAGTGAGGAGGGGCAGGTGAGTCCAAAATGGCAGCTGAGGTGGAGGGGCAAGTGATGCAGAAGGTGATGTTGATGCTGGTGCAGGTGAGTGAGGAGGGGCAGGTGAGTCCAGAAAGGCAGCTGAGGTGGAGGGTACTGGTGATGCAGAAGGTGCTGGTGAGTGAAGAGAGACAGGTGAGTCAGGAGAGGCAGCCGAGTTATATATAAAAAAAGAAATAAAAAAAAAAAAAATAAAAAAGTCCTTACCTTTATGGAGGGGCAGGTGATGCAGAAGGTGCTGGTGAGTGAAGAGGGACATGTGAGTCAGGAGAGGCAGCTGAGTTATATAAAAAAAGAAATTAAAAAAAGAAAAGAAAATGTTACCTTTATGGAGGGGGATGCAGAAGGTGCTGGTGATGCTGGAGGGTCAGGTGATGCAGAAGTCGCTGGTGGTGCTGCTACAGGTGAGTGAGGAGGGGCAGGTGAGTCCAGAAAGGCAGCTGAGGTGGAGCTCCCTGATCTGCTATACTCTTGGGCACGCGCCCAGCCTGAGCAAAGACAAACGCTTAATAAATTACTGTCAAATTCAGAATACAGTTTAATGTGTAATATAATCTTAATTTAATCTTTAATCTAAATAAACGGCATTCTTTACAATAAATAAACTATACTAACAATAATAAAAATCTTAATAAATACAATAACAGTCAGAACCAGAACAATAAGCAGCAACAAAATGTTTACAATCTAACTAATCAAGTTTTAAGTTTTTGTCCAAAAAGACCAACTTGTCCACATTTTCTGCTAAAAGCACAGATCTAGTTGCAGTGAATTTCTCCAGCAGTGGAGAAAATTATCTTAATAACAACAGTAGCAGCAGTGTGGCTGTATTTTTCCTCATTACTCACAACAAGCTCTTCTTGGACCTGGTCCCACCTGTCCCTGGAAAAGTTCAGAGTTCAGTCATCACAGACATCTTTGCTGCAGGTGATCTGGCAAATTTCCCTTATGCGGAAGGTCAACTGCTCTCTCTGTCCCAGACTGAAAAAAAAAAAAACATAAAGAGAAATAAGCTCAGAGGTAACAGAGTCTTCTCAGTTGCAGGTCCAAGACTGTGGAATGAGTTGCCACTGAGTGTCAGGCAGTCTCGTGTAAAAACCCACTTCTATTCTCTCGCCTTTAACACTATGTCATTTGTTTTGATCCTCTCTGTAATATACACTGTTCCAGTGGCGGCCGCCACTAGAGGGCGCTAGGGGCGCCGCCCGTCCTTGGAACTGCAGCTCTTCATCATTTGAAGATTTAATTTTTTTTAATAAAAGTGAAATAATAAAATAAAAATATTTCGAAATGCATGCATATATGTTTTTAGTTGTGTAGGATAAATATTTTATGAGTAATGATTGTTTGTTTCAAAAAACGTTTTCTGATTGTGACGTACTTCCGGTTCCCCGCGGTTCCCCGCTGGGCGCCGCCTGCGGCTTTTCCATTGAATCTAATTATAACTAGCGCGCTAGAAACTTCCGGTGCCCTGCTTCTGTTGGACTGTACAGGTCGCATTTTCCGTCGCCCTCGAGCCTGGACTCGTCTCTTATCGCCACGGATCGCCAGCGCTTCCGGTTCGAGCCAGGAGGGAGGGGCAGTGGGGGACCATCTCTGTTTACACTCAGAGCTGATCACACGGCCAACTACCTACGTTGAAACAGCAGTAATTATTAATGGTGCCTTTCTACACAGGTAAGCAAGTAATAATTGTGAGTTTAATAAATCTCTAAGTGCACATGAGCAAAGTTTGAGCTGTTCTCATCTGTGGTGCGTGACGTGGTGTCGTGTGTTGCTGTCAGTCACACAGCTAGCTACTAGCTGTGCTTATGAACGTTGTGGTGTTTCTTTATCTAATGCTTATTACTATTCCTGACTGATATGGCTCTCAACTAGATGTTACAAAAGTGTTTTCTAAACGTTATGTGTTTAATATTATGACTATCAGGTGTTTATGTATTAATATTTTGATTATCAGATGTTTGTGTGTTAATATAATGATTGTCAGTTGTTGTGTGTTAATGTTATGATTATCAGATGTTCATGTGTTGTGTTAATATTATGAATATCAGATGTTCATGTGTTAATGTTATGATTATCAGATGTTCATGTTTTTAACTCAAGCTTGTGTACAAAAGTTGAGCTGAAGTCAAACCTGTTAAATATCAGACAATATAAACTTTTATATTCACCAGATGTCTGCTATATCAATCAATCACCTTTATTTTTCCAGTAGAGTCAGTTGAGATGGAGATCTCTTTTACAAGGGTGACCTGGTCAAGTGGTCAGCAGCACACGTCACATGGTAATTGACAATAAGCATTTGCATTTACCAAAAAAGATGGTTTTATGAACCTGTTTGTAGCAGCCCTGAAACATTTTTCTTCCACTGTACAGGAGGACATGGCAGGAGGTGATGATGAGGGGATCCTCTGGTCCAGCCTGGATGTTTCTGAGAAGTGGATTCGCCACCGCACGGTACCCAAATACTGTAATAATACCAGTGGTGGAGAAAGTACTCAAACACTGTACTTAAGTAAAAGTACAAATAAACAGACAAAAATTTACTCTAGTAAAAGTAGAAGTACCATATTAATATTTTTACTTAAGTAAAAGTAAATAAGTACTTGCTTTTAAAAATACTTAAAGTATTAAAGTAAAAGTACTTGCTGAATGTATTAACTAATGCAATGGTCTACAATACCATTAAGTGTGCGTACTGTATGCATATTTTCTGTAATACATTAATAGTGTTGAGCCATTTTAATGAACAATGCTGCAGATAATGCATGTTTTTATTGTGTTTACTCTGTGACACAGTTCACACTTGGACTTTTGATTCTGTGTGTCAGAATTTCAGTGATGAGTTAAATACCATTAAGCAAAATAAGAAAGAGGAATGATTATACCTTTGAAAGTTTTTATTTAACACAAAATAAAACCAATGTGTCATTTTAACTGCAGTAAACACATTTAAGTAAAAGTTGTCTGTTTGAAAAAAGGAGCATTAGACACAACTAACAAAGGAATAGATCACTTCAACTCGTTTGTCATCAACTCTAGTTAAAATATTGTCTAGTCAATCTTGTAATGGATCAACAATGAACAATACTTTAACTTCCTGACAACATTTTCAAAACTTGGACCTGAGTGTCGAGACATTTGGAGAAATCTCTTGTCTCCTAACATCCCATGAACTGACACATTTTAATATTGCAGCAAGAATTTCTTGTTCAAGTTCAGAAGAAGTTGGTTTTCAAAGTTTTTGAGTCCATGTCTGGCTCTTTAGGGAGAGAGAATCTGTCCTGCTGTACTGAACAGTCTTTCAATAGTCTTTCAATAATAGTCTTTCACTTTTGTGTTGTTGTTATTTCTTCACAGCTCACATCGTGGACTTTCCTCATGGATGGACGTGTGTCCACTCTGTCCTGCCTCTGTCGTCCAGGACATCAGTCCTGCCTGTCTCTGGTGTCCTTCCATCTGCCTCCATCCATCACCTGTGTCAACACCTTCTGCATGTATGACTGCTGCAAAAACAAACAAAAAAACACCTGTTCTGATGGACAGAACTGCTCACATCAGGACCACACCACTGAGCCCACACCTGGCCTAAAATGCTCCCATCATTCATGGTTGAGCACTGGCTAAGCAGTTCCATCTGATCCAGGTTTGAACTTGAGAAAAACATCAGTGTCTACCTACACTTCAGTCAAAGTAAGGACATTTTGTTTCCTTGTTTCCTTTTTCTGCTGCTTCTAGCTTTTTTTAGAGTTCATGGACTTTTTCATGCCCATGGACTGCACACAAACACAAACACCACATGGACTGCACACAAACACAAACACCACATGGACTGCACTGGTTTCAAAAACATGATGGTTGCATGGATGTGATTTTCGGCTGATTTGGTGCTGATTCATGTCAATAAGCTGGTGCTGCTGCTGCTGCTGGATGGATGGATGGATGAATGGATGGGAGTTCCTGCTGATTTGCTGGATTTTGATGTTAACAGCTCCTGCTCAAAGAGAAGTGTTCATGTTTCATGGTTGAACTCATTTGCAGATTATGGCTGAGAACTGTTCAGGAAGAGATTTGTACTGTACAGTATTTTGTATGCTTTGTCTGTGCTGGAAAAAACATTACAGTACTGTACCTGTACAGTACATGCTGTACTGGTTTTGTGTGTTTATGGATGAATGTGTGGTATAATGTGTTATGTAAGTGTTTGTAAATAAAGTTCTGTGCATGTTTATGGCACAGGATGTCTGCTTGTTCAGTCTCATGCCGTTAAATGTGTGTGCGTCGCTCCGTAGCGGTATAGCCGCGACCTACGTCAGAAATGCGGACCTACGACAGGCACGTGTTTTTGGTCCACGAGATACGGCAGAATCGACCTAAGTCACACTCGTAGGTCCGGATCCCTGACGTAACTCGAGGATTCCCTGTATAGCCCCCCTGGTGAAAATGTCACGAGCCGCCACTGCACTGTTCACCATTTTAGTTAGTTTCTGTTGCTATTTCTATCTATATTTTGTTTTTATTTTTTGTTTTCCTGTCTGCTTTGCTTGTTTGTTTCTATTGTACAGCACTTTGGTTGGCCTTGTGTCTGTTTAAATGCTCTAAAAATAAAGTGGTATGGTAATATTTCAAATGTTTATTTCTTTTAATGTTGATGGTTATAACTGCTAACTAATGAAAACCCTAAATTCAGTATCTCAGAAAATTGGGATATTATTTAGACCACTGGGAAAAAAATAGGATTTTTAGAAATGTTGGCCAACTAAAAAGTATGAACATGAAAAGTATGAGCATGTACAGCATCAATACTTAGTTAAGATTCCTTTTGTCAGGATTACTGCAGCAATGTGTTGTGGCATGGAGTCGATCAGTCTGTGCCACTGCTCAGGTGTTATGAGCCCAGGTTATTCTTGCAGATTTAATTTTCCAACAGGACTTGGCACCTGCACATAGTGCCAAAGCTACAAGTACCTGGTTTAAGGACCATGGTATCCCTGTTAACTGACTAGCAAACTCGCCTGACCGTAACCCCACAGAAAATCTATGGAGTATTGTGAAGAAGATGCGATACACCAGACCCAAAAATTCACAACATTTCAGAAGAGCTGAAGGCCACTATCAGAGCAACCTGGGCTCTCATAACACCTGAGCAGTGACACAGACTGATGGACTCCATGCCACGCCGCGTTACTGCATTAATCCAGGCAAAAGGAGCCCCAACTAAGTATTGATGCTGTAAATGCTCATGCTTTTCATGTTCATACTTTTAAGTTGGTCAACATTGCTAAAAATCTTTTTTATTTATTTATTGGTCTTAAGTAATATTCTAATTTTCTGAGATACGTATCGAATTTAGGGTTTTCATTAGTTGTCAGTTATAATCATCAACATTAGAAGAGATAAACATTTGAAATATATCAGTCTGTGTAATGAATGAATATAATATACAAGTTGCACTTTTTGAAAGGAATTACTGAAATAAATCAACCTTTTCATGATATTCTACTTGTATGACCAGCACCAGTATGTCAATGAACAGTATAAATCCTAATGGTACGCCCACACCTAAACAGCGTTTCAACTTCCAAAAAGCTCGTCACGCACGCAAGTGGACGCACTGGACCCACAGTGGTGTCCAGACCAGAAACGCGAAGCTGCGACGGTGTGGCGGCGGGGGGGAGGAGGAGCTTACCGGTATACCGAGTTCCTCACTGCACTCCGCCAGGCAAGGAGCTTTTTATTTCTGTCTCTGTAGAGCAGACTTGACTGGTCGTGAAGGACTTGTCGCGAACACATAGCTACAATGAGTTTCTCTCATGACTTCGCGGGTTTTTTCTGTGTCCCACAAACAATACGTCACATAGTTGCGCAATACCCCCGCCCCCTCGTTTCTGCGTCACATAGGGACTCTTCCCCTCTCTTCTCCCCCCGACTCTCCCTGATCAACCAATCAGGGAGAGTTGAACGGCGTTTGAACGTTTGAACGGAGAAATCTTCAACATGTTGGAGGCGTGCTTTGGAGGCAGACGCGGGTTCACATGCACGGAAAAACGCTTTCCAGCACGCTCAACACGCACGTGACGTGACGCCCGACGCCAATACGCGCATGGAGGCGCATCCCCCATTGACTTTGAATGTAAACTGGAGGCTCCTGCAATTGAAACGCTGCTAGGTGTGGACGTACCATGAGAAAACAGACAAGTCATCAACTCAGTTTGTCACGACTTAAAGGTTCCGTATGTAATTTCTGGAACACGCTGGAACTTAGGAAAATTTTGAACAGAGACACGTTTCTGGTCCCTCCCCCTCGCTCTTGCCCTAGCTCTGCTGAAATTCAAATTCAAGCTCTGATTTTATTGGCTGATTCAAATTCAAGCTCTGTTTTTATTGGCTGGTTACAAAATCTGTTTTTATTGGCTGGTTAACGGTGGGTCACTGTGGCTTTTTAGAAATGCTTTTAGAGAAGCAAGGGGACAATAGTTTTTTTCAGAGATTACTTGTCTAAAATCAGTATGTCAGGAGGTAGTGACAGAGTGAAGAAATATGTTAAAAATATATTGTTAGAAAAGTTAAATACTGAACCTTTAAGGTTTGAACAAGGGGAAGTCCTTAAAGGTCCGCTGACATGATTAGTTTACTATTCATAAAATTGCTCAAAATATATCGTTTTTGCAAACAAAATGATAAATCACTTTAATTTTGCTTTAAAGGTGATTTTGAACTTCAAGCCGTGTTTAATCATGGGAAAACCGATTACACACGAACGCACCATCTGTGACGTTAAACCGGGCAGAGCTCTGGGCTTCTCACAGTGCGCGTGTGTGAGCAGCTCCACATGAAGGTCAGTCTGATACAGCATCAGACCTAAATTAGATCCTGTTGTTTCTTGTTCCATCACCCAAACTATTTTCTGCTTCCCAAAATGAAGACAAATAGCTCAAATCTTCACATAGATTGATAAATTCATCGTGTTTTAAATTGTCCGCTATTAAAGAGACCAGAGCCCTCTGCCTCTCACTACGTCACAGATGGTGCGTTCGTGTGTAATCGGTTTTCCCATGATTAAACACGGCTTGAAGTTCAAAATCACCTTTAAAGCAAAATTAAAGTGATTTATCATTTTGTTTTCAAAAACGAACGTATTTAAATGTTAAAATATATATATATATTTTGAGCAATTTTATATAGTAAAAAAAATCATGTCAATGGCCCTTTAAGCATGTTAGGATGTTTGATGAGCTGTTCACCTAATACACAGATGTAATGTTAATTATTTCATGACACTCACTGTGCAGGGTCTGAAAAATCCAGGCATCTTCATGCAGGACAGCTTGGTGTGTGTCATGGAAATCTACGGCAGTAAGATCAAAACAGAAAGTCCACGATGTGAGCTGTGTAGAAATTACAGCAACACAAAAATGAACATGTGCGTCAACATCTGCAGAAATGAAAACACAGACAGCAACAACTTCTCCTTACCTGTGTGGTGCACATGTGTGGATGGACCAGGGGGGCGTGACGCTTTGGAGGCTGTCGAGAGAGAGGTGATATTACAGTAGATGTAGCATAAAACAAAAAATAAACGAAAAAACATTGACATGTCTTTGCTGTACCTTTCCGACGATGCTGTGGTGGTATGTGAAGGTGGGCAGGTCAGTGATGGGATGGTGGAGCTGGTGGAGGAGGAGCAGCAGGCTGTGAACATGAGCAGATACAAATTGATTAACAGATGAAGTTACTGTGTGTAACATGACACAACTCAGAAAAATAAAAATAACATTTCATTACTGTACCTGGAGGGAGGGAGCGGGGAGGCGTCTTTTACTGGGGAGAGGGTGAGCTGTCCATGGACTCCTCCTGGCTTGCTGCAGGAGGACAAGTGCCACAGCAGCATCTCCATCAGCTCTGGCTCATCCTAAAAAGAATGAAAGAGATTATCAGAATCAAATGCTTTATAACAGTTTGACATTATTATCCTTTTCTAATACTGTAGTTTTATTTCAGTAAATCCATTCAAACTGTAGTTTTATTTCAGTAAATCCATTCAAACAGTGAAACTTGTATATTATATTAATTCATTACACACGGACTGATATATTTCAAATGTTTATTTCTTTTAATGTTGATGGTTATAACTGATAACTAATGAAAACCCTAAATTCAGTATCTCAGAAAATTGGGATATTACTTAGACCACTGGGGAAAAAAATAGGATTTTTAGAAATGTTGGCCTTGTCAAAAAATATATCCCCTCCTATATCAAAGGATTAGACAGGTAAGAGTGATATGAAATTTTATACATAATGACACATGTCCATTGTGCTATTGTGCTGTAATATACAGTATTTTCTGGTGTATAGGTCGCACCTGTGTATAGGTCGCATTGTCCAATTACCACCAATAGACTGGAAAAATCCCTAGATAGGTCGCACCGGTGTATAAGTTGCACCTACGTTTAGCTTTGCTGCAAATGTCTGCCACAGGAGCGCACAGCAAGGCTTTTAAGAAGAGTAACACTTAAAAACATTTATTTGTTTGATAAAAATTATAGCAAATATATGTCTGAGCTGAACTTTTCCTTAATAAATGAACGTAATTGTGAAATGAGTTAATAAATGAATGTAATTGTGAAATGAGCTGGATTTAAAAATTAGTTTCACCGAAAGTGATAACAAGCCATATATAGGTCGCACCTGAGTATAGGTCGCAGGCCTTGAAAAAGCCATAAAAAGATGCGACCTATACACCGGAAAAAATACGGTAATTAACTTGCAGCTGCATGATAAAAAAAAACTTGCAGAATTGTTCATTAATTTAAAGATTACTCACCTACCCTAGTTATATTGTTTAATTTATGTATTATTGATGAGTTTTTAGAACTGATGATAACTAAACCACTGGACCGTTTTTATTTAAATTAATCTGCTAAACACAACTTTTTTCTAGCGCTTAACTTGCAGGGGTGTCAAACTAATTTCCACCGAGGGCCACATCAGCTTAGTGGTTGCCCTCAAAGGGCCAGATGTAGCTGTAAGACAGTATAAATGTAGTTAAATTTAACTAAATGTACAGTAATCTAAATTAAACACAACTACTCCTTATTGGTAAATAACTGTTTTTTTTTTACTTATTCAACTTACAAATATTACATATATATATTTGCACAGATGTAGAAATATATGTCTACTTCTTACACTGTTATAATATAAAACCCTTTTGACTTATTGATTATGTGACAATCAGACCTTTTAAGCTCTCAAGGGCCACATAAAAAGATGTGGAGGGCCACATCTGGCCTGCGGGCCTTGAGTTTGACACATGTGGCTTAGAGAGTGTTCACGGAGGGGCCATGCTCGGCAGCCATGTTGTGACTGCTAACGTGAGCTAGATATAGCTCCACTAGCATTAGCTCTGTGCAGCCTACGGGCGCCTAGTTAATGGTTTTTCAAAAGCACAGACTCGAGCTTTCTTCAGATCAGAACCACTCCTCCAGAACCGACATGAGAACATTTGTTAAATGTATCATTATCTACAAACGAAGCAGTCACTTCTGGCACACGGGCCCCAGGCCTGTTAAGCTAACGCTAGTGAAAGCTAGCTCTCAAAACATTGAAACAAGAAGTCCTGAAAAATAACTAAAAATCAACAAAGGGCAGAGAAAAATAAATGAATAAATAACACTGTTTAAAACCACTCTCCTGATTTCAGCTTAATGTGAATTCAATCCGAGTCAATCCAAACCAAATCTGATTAGCACAAACCCGAAGAACCTGGCAGAACCTTAGCTTAGCACAAACCCGAAGAACCTGGCAGAACCATGCAACAGTGATTCACGTAATTTAAAACACATCATTCATTCATTCATTCAACCTTTATTTATACAGGCTAGCCTCGTTGAGTCACGGGGACTCATTTACAAGAGGGACCTGTCTCACTCACACCAAACAACCATCCACTCTCACACTCACACCTAGGGTCAATTTAGAGTCACCAATCAGCCTAACAAGCATGTTTTTTGGTCTGTGGGAGGAAACCGGAGTACCCGGAGGAAACCCACGCATGCACGGGGAGAACATGCAAACTCCACCCAGAAAGGCCCCGGACCGGGATTTGAACCGGCAACCTTCTCGCTGAGAGGCAGCAGCTCTACCAGTTGTGCCACCGTGCTGCCCAATCAAAGAATGAAGCTCATAAAAGAATGAAGCTCAAAACAAGAGCCAGCAAGGACGCACTAGAACAAAGTCAAGAAACAGAAACACAGTTTAAAACTAGGATGACTCGCCTGATTCTTAGCTTTTGAGCTAGCAGTTAGCCTAACACGGTCGGGTCACGTGGCTCAAATAAAACACTTAAAATAAAGCATGTGAAACCCACAAACGACCAAAATACAACGCTAGCAAACAGTTTAAAGAGCAGAAGAAAACAGTTCGTAGTAAGTGCGAATCGTAGGGTTAAAATTTTAATTTCTCTGAAGTGAACTCTCTGCCAATCAACCGGAATTTTTTTTTCATTCATTCATTCAACCTTTATTTATACAGGCTAGCCTCGTTGAGCCACGGGGACTCATTTACAAGAGAGACCTGTCTCACTCAGACCCAGAGTTAATTTTAGATTAATTTAGAGCATCAATCAGTCTAACATGCATGTTTTTGGACTGTGGGAGGAAACCAGAGCACCCGGAGAAAACCCACGCATGCACGGAGAGAACATGCAAACTCCACCCAGAAATTCCCACTTTCATCTGCACAAACAAGCACATAACAGTTTGAAAAGTTTGAAGAGTTTAAAACTTGCTTCTTCCATCTTCGAAACATCTCCAGACTTCGCCCATCCCTAACTTTTTCCGATGCTGAGAAGCTCGTCCATGCTTTTGTCTCCTCCAGGCTCGACTACTGCAACTCCCTGTTTATTGGAATCCCTGGCAAAAACCTTCAGAAACTTCAATATATTCAAAACAGTGCAGCAAGGATCTTGTTGAGAGTTCGTAAATTTGAACATATTACGCCCATTCTCCATAACCTTCATTGGCTTCCTGTCGCCTACAGAATTCAGTACAAAACTGCTCTCATTACACATCAATGCTTACACGGAACTTCACCAGATTATCTGAAGGATATTCTTATTCCATACTCATCCACCCGTTCGCTGCGGTCACAGAACAGCAATCTCCTTCACATTCCGAGAACCAAATTAAGGACCATGGGAGACCGGGCTTTCAGTGTGGCTGCCCCCCGCCTGTGGAACTCTCTTCCTGACTGTCTAAGAGCCCCACAGTCTGTGGTTGACTTTAAGAGCGGCTTGAAGACCTTTCTTTTCGACCAAGCATACTCTACCTCCTCATGATTCTACTTTTGATCTTAGCTGATATTGTTATTGATTTTAATTGTTTTATTATTTGTTTTATTGACATTTAATTCTGTTGCTCCTTGTAGCACTTTGAGATTTTCATTAATGAAAAGTGCGTTATAAATTGAATTCATTATTATTATTATTATTACTTACAGTGCAAGAAGTTACCGGTAATCCACCGAAGGAGACGTCTCTCTCTGTAGCTGCATCCTGCAGCTCGAACGTCGCCCGTAACTGAAAACTGGTTTGAAAAAAGGCGTGGCGCAAATGAACATCCACTCAGAGGGCTGATTCAAATGAGGCAGGCGGAGCAATCACAACGCCTGAAGCACCTACGTACCACGAATCACGGCCGGACCCGATACGTTGCACTGTAGGGGGTCGCTCGAGTGTCGGCTGAATCCCTGCTCCGGAGCAGAGCTGCGACTGAGGTGCAAAACGTAGACACGCAGAGCGGACGAAGGGCGGAGCAAAACGAGGTCCGCCCCGGAGTCAGCTGCTATGAGGGTTACAACCACACAGTTTCTGCACCAGTTTTTATTTACATAGACACACACCCCTCCTCCTCGTGTTTTTCCCGTCACCTCATTGTTCCGGTCTGCTCTGAAGAAAAGTCTGTCATCAAGCTGATAAACAGAGTCTGGTGTTTCCTTTAAAATCCACGTCTCTGTCAGAAAGAACACAGAGCACTGAAGCATCTCTTCTGACTCGCTCGCCCTCAAACGAAATAAATCCATTTTATTGTCCAGCGAGCGGACGTTCGGCAGCGGGATTTTCCCGGTTTTAGCATTTGCACGCAGCCTCACCACAGCCCCCTCCCGGCAGCCTCTCTTCTGAAGCCGAGAGCAATGCTTTCTTTTCTGCCCGCAGGAACGCCCCCTCCGCTGCTTCCAGGTGGATGACTTTAACAGCTGCATTCTTCCGAGCGTAGATTTTATTTCACCGCCGATTTCAGCTATATCCCGTGGCAAATCCGCTCCAATTCTCATCAGTTCGGTGCGGCTATATTTCACACGCATAACTCGTGTAATGTCAGGTACAGAGTCGCTATCAAAATTACTAAAAACTATGAATGAGCTGGGAACCCGTGAAGCTGCTGCTGCCTCCAGCGCGGCCACCTTGAAAAAAAAAAACTGGCACATGAAAGTTTGACCACATTTCTCCTGTTTTATCCTCTCTGCACTGGCTGCACGTACATTCCAGGATTCATTTTTAAATTATTTTATTTGCTTTTAAAGCGCTAAATGGTCTTGCCCTGCCCTATCTGTCCGAGTTGCTGCATCCATACACACCCTCTCGATCCCTCAGGTCATGTGATCAGCTGCTCCTGATTGTCCCAAAGACAAAACGCAAGCTCAGAGGAGACCGTGCTTGTGCAGCTCCTAAACTGTGGAACAACCTTCCCTTGAACATCAGACAGGCCTCTTCTCTGTCTGTTTTTAAATCTCTTCTAAAAACCCATCTCTTCTCCCTGGCCTTTGACTCCATCTGAGATGTTGACTTTTAATCATTGTAGAATGCTTATTGTATGATTAGTCAACTTTTATTATGTGACTTTTAATTATTTTAATCATTATTATTACCTGACTGTATGATTGTTTTAGCAAACCCCCGACCTACGACCCCATCGACCTGCGAACCACGGGACCTACGAACGTATCATATTTAATAAAAATATGAAATTACTGTATTAAAAAAAAAAAAAAAAAAATATTTTTTTTATTATTTTTTTGTGTTTAAATGTTCTTAATTTCATGTGTACATCACTTTGTTGCAGCTGTGGTTGTTTTAAAGGCTTTATAAATAATAATTATGATAAAAAATGATCATTTCTGATCATTTTTGTCATGATTGCGCAATAATTGTGCAACTTCCGGTCATAACAGGAAGAAGGTCGGTCATAACAGGAAGAAGGTCGCCAGTCACCGGAGGCCAGCCATCTTAGGGTTAGTCACGGCTACAGGCAGCAAGGTTTGGAAGACTTGTTGATCAGGATTGCCTCATATGGATTAATTACTATCTGGAATCGCTCTGTGAGCTCTGTGGACGTCTCAGGCGGAGAAGCAGCTGCAGATTGATGGCCGATTGGGCCGCACCGCCGCTCCAACACCAGCTCATGGCCTGGCTAGCAGAAGCTAACACAGGCCTCGAGAGCTAACACAGGCCTCGAGCAGCTCCCGTGGTTTGCTCGTCGCGCTGCTCGGCCTGATAACAACAACGCATGGCAACCTAAGATGTCGGCTATGACCATCTCAAAGTAAGAAAATATATTTTTATTTATTCTGTAAATGTGAATAGCAATGTTTAACATTACAGTACACTACTGTACATGCTTAAATGTGTGCGCGCGCTCCGTTAGCATGATAAATAAAGGTTGAATGAATGAATGAATGAATGAATGAATTTTTTTTAAAAAAAATAATTTTCACCCCCTACCTACGAACGGATTGAGCTGCGAACGGTTCTTAGGTCCCAAACTCGTTCGTAGGTCGGGGGTTACCTGTACACCACTTTTGTCCTGTGGGTTTTTAAAGTGATCTATGAATAAAGCTGGTCACATTATTAAAAAAATATGAAAGGTATCATTTTTAGATGATTTTTTTTCACAGCTTAAAAAAAAAAGTATGTACAATGAAAGTTCTCCAAGTTCTACTTTGATTTTTAAGGTTGTTGTTGTTGTTGTTGTTGTTGTTGTCATTGTAACTTTTGAATTGTTTTGGATAAAATATGGAGTTCATCCCAGCAGTCAACAGGTAAGAGGTGAGGATCTGAACACATCACCAGTCCATCTGAAGACCAACACAAATACACAAGCATACATCAGAGTCAGAGTCAGAGTACTTTTTATTAACATTGCACAAGTTTTCACCAATACAGCATGAATATGTACGCGCAATCATCCGGAAGGGGGCGAGTGTGTGAAGCTACTGCTACAGACCACATGAGACATCATATCACATTATGTTCTTCAGCGCGGCCTCTCCCATCCGTATCGGGATAAAGGTCAAAGGTGTGAAAACAAGGAAAGAGCCATGAGGGTCACAGCGTTGGTATTATAAAAAGATGTATCACATTTTGTCTTTCAAGACACCACATGAGACAGAAA
>JBBPBX010028956.1:13772-36198 GCA_038048925.1 Garcialebias charrua | reverse complement strand
ACTTGTAGGTCCTGACGGAGTACAACCACAGCTGACTCGCACCCAAGGCCTCGACAATCTCAAAGTCCCCACCAATCTCAAAGAACTACAAAGTTTTCTGGGCGTGTGTAACTACTCGAACCAATTCATCGAAAACTATGCGGACCTTGCGAAACCACTGACTGAACTCCTTAAAAAAGACGTACCATTTGTTTGGACTGACAAACAGCAACAGGCAATGGACGCTCTTATAAACAGGATCAAGTCAGCCCCTTGTTTAGTCTACCCAGACTACAACAAAGAGTTTTACTTGGAAGTGGGCTTCTCAGCTCATTGCATAAGTGCAGGTCTGTACCAGATACACGACAGAGACAAACGTGTAGTAGCCTACGCCAGCAAAACGATGGCAGGCCCCGAGTTGAGATTCTCAGACTGTGAGAAAGCTTTACTGACCACAGTGTGGGCAGTTAAACATTTCTCCAGCTACATTGGTGGACAGAAAATCATTGTGGAAACACAACACCAGCCAGTGACCTTTCTTAACAGTGAACGCATCAGAGATGGTGTGGTGACAAACTCACGTGTTGCAACGTGGCTCATGGCGCTTCAAAGTTTTAACCTAGACATACGTTATGGTCAAAACAAGAAGTCTCATCTGGGGACGGACTTGGCAATCTGCCAGAAGTGTACACAAGATGTACCAGCCACCCAGCCGCCGGTTGAGGTAAAACCCCCAGTAACTGAAGACCCGAATCACCACTTCTTTGATGACAATATCTGCAAAGATATGACAACATTGTACGTGGATGGATCTTCATTCCTCCGCGACAAGATCTGCAGAGCAGGTGTTGGAGGGGTCCTCCTCCAAGACCAAGAGCAGATAACTTTCAGCTACAAATTAGGATCTCAGACTTCTCAGTACGCTGAGATTGCAGGAATCCTAATAGCTCTCCAGATGGTAGTAGAACGCTCTATCAAGACGCTAGTCATCTGCACTGACTCTAACTATGCTCGTTTGAGTTTCGCTTGTCACCTCGCTGTGTGGAAACAGAACGGTTTCCTAACAAGCGACAGAAAAGTGGTCAAACACAAAGAGCTTTTCATAGCGTGTGATCACTTGGTGACATCACACGACTTACAGATCTACTGGAAGAAAGTTCCAGGGCATTCTAGAGTCCCAGGCGATGACAAGCACTACAATGACATTGCAGACTCCTTAGCCAAAGAAGGAGCCGACGAAGGTCCTCTATGGTCCTTCGACCCCTCCTGGTTAATCGAGACTCTGCCAACACAACCTTCAGTCAGGGTTATGGCAGTCACACGTGCACAGGCCGCAACCAGACCTGCTGACAACGCAGTCTCTGTACGACCCGCACTGACTGACCCAGACATCATCCAACTACAGAAGTCGGATCCTGCTATCAACTCCATGATACTGTACCTGACCGATCCGAACAAAAATAGTCCGTCTAAAGACGACCTGGATTCCGATCCAGACCTTAAGGTCCTCTATCAGCTGCGCAAACAGCTAAAACTAATCAAGGGCATCTTAACTTTCGCTCATGGACCAACGTCCTCACCTGTGTTCGTGGTTCCCCATGACCAAAGGGGGGTGATGTTAGTTCATGCCCATGATCTCCCGTCCGCAGGACACAAAGGAGATAAAGCCACGCTGACGGCATTAAAACAAATTGCCTATTGGCCTGGAATGAAAAAGGATGTCAAGGACTACATTGAAGGGTGCGTGGTCTGTGGCCAGTTTCAGCCAACCAGACCACTTCACAGAGCACCACTGCAAAGCAGAGGCATTGCATTCCCATGGTCTGACCTCCAGATCGACTGGGTTGGACCACTCACTAAGAGCTCTAGAGGAAATAAATATTTTCTCACGGTAACCTGTGCATTCACCAAATGGGTAGAATGCCTACCAGCTCCTAACGACACAGCACAAACTACTGCTATGTTGTTAATGAATCATATATTCTCAAGGTTTGGACTTCCCCTTAGGGTGAACTCAGACCAAGGTACACACTTCACAGGTGAAGTGATGAAAGAACTGTGGAAGACGCTAGGCGTCAAGGCCAACTTTCATGTCGGCTACCACCCACAGGCTTCAGGCCAAGTAGAGAGAGCAAACAGAACTGTGGTGAGTATTTTGAAGAAATACGTGGCTGCAAACCACAAGGACTGGGACGTGAAACTCCCTCTGGTCCTCATGGCCATAAGAGCCACTCCACACACATCAACTGGCATCTCTCCCTTCGAGATGATGACCGGTCGACAAATGACTCTCCCTCTACACCTGTTGTACCAACCAGGCGACGCCGCCATGGCGACAGCCTACACTACACAACAATACATGAAAGATTTGAATGTACACCTCAGAAACACTTTTGCTTTCGCCCAGAAAAACCTGGAAAAATCTGCTGAAGGACGCAAGGCGTACTACGACCAGAAGGCCTCTCACAATGAACTCCAAGTGGGAGACAGAGTCTGGTACTATACGTTCGCCCCAGCAACCGGGAAAGGAGGGTCCGAGACCGGAACTCTCGCCCGCAAACTAATGCCCAGGTGGACTGGACCTCATCTGATAACAGACAAAGTGTCCTCAGTCGTCTACGAAATCAAAATCAGCAAAGGCCGCAAAGAGCCAATTGCTAAATGGGTACATCGAAATCAGATCAAACCTTACAAGGCGTTCAATGACTCCACAAAAGACAAAGATCTCACAAACACACCGACTTCATGGGATAATAAGGTCGTCCAAACACAAGTTAGTAAATAAACTAATCAGGTTTAAACTACCATATTTCCCACCCTATAAGTCGCATTGTCCAATTTGAACTTAGAAACGCTAAGCCTAAAACCCACAACAAAAAACTAACCTTAACAACCGTTTAAATCCACGAGATTTAATTTGACCTCGGTCATAAAGTTGAGACCTGTTTTTCTTGTGTGTTGCACTTTGGAATCTGACGACAAGAGTGTGTCGAAGCAGTGAAACGTTGTTTCCTTGTTGTTTAGTCATTACTGTTGTCATTAGTTGAGATATTGTTTGGTTCTGAACACTCCCAGCCAAAAAGGTTTTGTATTAACATTGGTTAATGAATGATATGGATTTAACTATGCCAACATGCAGTTCGTTTTGTTAAATCTCAATCGTCGAAGAGTCAATGTAGTTTAAAGCTACTCAAGGTACCATAAACTACATTGACCTCACAATTTCTAAATTGAACCGATTCGATCGTTTCTATTTTAGATTACCTATTCATTTTGATGAGTCTCGCCATAGACTTCAAAATTTATTAGGAATACCAAATCCTACGTCGTTCGTCTAAAAGACAACAGACATTTAGATCAAACTATATTTCATTTTTATTTTAGTTTAACCTAAACTAAGTAATGAATGGAGGAATAGTTTGGAATTAGAGGCCTTCGTTACAGAAGCCCTCCAAAATTTTATAGGTACAAATCCCTATATCTAATTTTACAGAATTGATCCACCCCTTAATTGGTAATTGTAGCTGATCTAAACCATGATAGCTTACATACCAGGTGCATATAGGTAAGGCTTAATGTAAAATCCCAATCATAAGCCCACCTTAAAAAACCACATAATTGCATGACACATAGAACCAGAGTGGCACTGACTGGAAACCAACCAGCCAACAACCTTCGATGTGGGGACCTGCAGCTCCAACGCTTGGTCTTCAACCTTCATCCAAGGGTCGCCTCCTCTGCGTCAATCGAGGGATCCCCTCTACATGCTGATTATGAAAACAATTGTTGCTGATCAATCAACAAAACTAATCGTTGTGGAATTACCGCTGTGGATTATAAGACTTTGTTTCCCAAAGGATCACAGACTTTGTTTGCCAAGAGTTAACAGACTCAGTTTTCCAAGGGATTAAAAGCTTTTCGCAATGGGATTACCTCCGAACAGTATGGAATTTCCAAAAACTTTATGGGATTATAATTTTTGATTTTTCTTTTCCACTTGCTGGATTACTTCAAGATCAAAGACAGTTCAAGGTTTCCTTTCGTGTTGGACCCCATCCCCAAGGACTGGCGATGGCTTCCAAAAGGGGGGAGATGTAATGGACCTACCCAGGGTCAAACTAAGGTTTTTGAACTGTCCAGTGATGACCTTTACTGACCTTTCAGTAAAGCAAGACATTTACTACAAAATCATTCATTTAGCTGTAATCTGATAAATATAGTCACCAAAAGAGACTATTTCTATCTTTGATTTTAGGCTGATGTGATCAAAAGAATAACTTTTGTCATTTTCATGATGTGTGCTTTTAAGCTGTGTTATTCTGTAAGAGTTTAAACTGTGTTCACTGCTGTGTCAAAGGTGCAGTCTCGGGTCACAGAGACCGGACGGTTTTGTTTAGAAACTCAGAGGACAGTAATCCGTTGTTTTTCATGAAAGGGCTCCAGCTTGCTGTGCCTTTCCCTAAACAAATCTCTCTCTGCTCTGGCTGTAACCTTGGGCCTGATAAGGCAAGTTCACTCCTCTCTTTGTTCCTGCTTTTTAAGTTCTAACTGTGCGAGAACGCTTCAGAGTTTCTGGGAGCTTCGAAAGATGATGTGAACTTTCCAAAGAGCTGAATGACCACCAGTCACGCGCTAAGGACTCGTCATCCAGCTGGGACTGATAACATGTTGTTATGGGTCCATTTCGAACGAGCGTAAGCTCAAAAACTTTGTTTATTCCTTCCTGGAATAAGTTTATCTTGAAGTCAGAGGCCTGAAGCTGACATATTCTCTGATGACCAAGCGAAAACCAGGAGACGTTGAAACGTAAACCAGAACCCTGCTCGAAGGTATTGTACTGGTTCCCACAAGGACCCGTGCATCTGAAAAGCTACAAGGTCTTCCCTCTTACCGGGCTGTCGTCAAAAGGTAAAGAGCTGTTTACAAAACGTACCTGGATTTTAGCAGAAGTCGGATGAGAAGTGTCACTCTGGTATCATGCTCACGATAATTTCTTCTTAAATCTTTCCTCCTATTCTTTCCCCTCCCAATCTAAGCTGGAAACTATAATTAAGTTTAAAGAGCCCTCAGACTAAATATGTTTAACATCTAGTATTTATGTCTGTTGTGTTAAATTTAAGTGTGCTGACGTATTTGAATTGAAAGAAAGTGAAATCATGTCAATCAAGTGTAATGGTGTTAATTTAGTTGATTCATTTTAAATAAATGATAGTGTCTCTTTGACATATCAAACTAAGTCAATGTCCATTGTCACTTAATGGCTCTGTTTATTTATCCATCATAAAGATCACAGAAATATTGGGTAAACTGAAAAAGAACAGAATCCGTGAATTTACTATTCAATCTGAATAAGTAAATTAATTAAGGTAAAGAGGTCAGTATTAATATTGACCTCCTCATAATCCTTTACAATAGGAAGGTTTGTGGTCCACTTCACAAATAAACACAGCAGATCAGCAGCAGTCAGCTTAACACTGTGAAGGCAATAAAGCCTGACTGAATAGTGTTTCCTAAAAGGCAATCAAGTGACAAATCGGCCTTGCTCTCAGAATGCAGTGGCTGCATTGATTTTGCATTGGGGTCACTTCAGTGCTGCTATCAGCCAAAGCTTGCACATTCTGAGGTTCACAATGGACTAATACTGAGCCTGATTTTCACTGACAACAGTCTCCATTGAATTTCTTTTCAATAACTGTATCAAGCGAAATAATTACTCTGCTTTGGTCAAGCACCCATTCTTTATTAATATCTGCTGTACCTCTGCACCCCCATCAATATAAAGGATGGACACACTTATTACATGTGTTATCTGTTCTCGATCCTCTGAATGAAACACCATTTTACTGGCTTCAGCAAGGTCAGAGTTAAGAGATGAGAAAATGTGCTGGCCCAGCACAACAGGCTTTTATTTTGTTGGGTCAGGCAGTACAGGTGATTAAGCAGTCAGCAAACTATTGATTTGGTTTTGGAGTTGGGGAGGGGAGCACTCCCGTTTTAATTTATGACCTACAAGCAACTTGGTTTGATAGTGAGTAGGTGAACCAATATAAGGTCTGAACAAAGCACTGATCACTGCAGTCTCTACAAAGAGGGTCTCATTATGGTCTTTAGGGTTCATGTGTCCTCCCACCAGCTTCCCTTTGGACTCGTTTTGACAGCCTTTGGGCTCGGTGAACATTTTATTGGCATAGTGTATTAGCTGTTTCCCCATAGGTAATTTAATATGATGCTATTTGAATATTATCTATCATTCTGAAGTTCACAATGGGGCCATCTGCACAAGATCTCAATTTATATTGACAGATGAAGAAGACGAAGGAGAAATGAGCCAAGCAACAAAAGCAGGATGCAGTTTGTAAAAGTGTAATTGGGTGGGCTGCTCTGAGTGATGGTTGGAATTATATGGTTACAGATTCTGACAACTCTCAACCCAGACATTTGGAGAAAATTGTGTATTTTTACAGGGTAGTTTTATACAGCTTTAGTTGTAAAAACTGCTGAAGCTTGCAAATAAAGAGTGCTGCAAGCTGTGAATCTGGACTTTGCTTTTTATGTATGGTACAATTCTTTCACTGTTTTCTCACTGAAAAGTGGGCTTCTTAAACTAAATTTTGAGGACAGCAAAAGCTACAACACAGAATTTCATCTGAAGCTTTTGTTAAAATCAAGTAGGTATTTCTTAGGGGGCAGCTGTGGCTGAGTGGTTAGAGCAGTTGTCCTCAATGCAAGAGCTAGAGGTTCAATTCCGCTAGCAGAAGTGTCCCTGGGCAAGACAATGAACATCTCATTGCCTCCGATGTCTGTCCCATCTGTGTATGAATGTGATAAAGCCCTGATTATTATTTGTAAAAAGATATGATATACAAGTAGTTGAGTGATGTATGAATGGGTAAATGAGGACACAGATTGTATTGTAAAGATCTTTGAGTATCTTGGTAAAATAGAACGGTGCTATACATGTATAGCCCTATTACCATTTTAGTGAGATTGATGACATAAACACTTTTTGGCTGCTACAATGTAAGTAAAGTGTAAATACCTAAAACCCTTGCAATGTGGGTTCTTCTGAAAATTTCATATATTCACTTTCAGAAGGTCTTGTCTGTCACTTCAACCCTTTATTCATTCCTTTTTTCCAGACAAGAGTAGGCAAATGGGCTGATGTAACTCAGTGGTCACTGCCATGGTCTTGTGATCCTAGCACTGCAGGTGTGAGTTCAGGTGGAGTCAAGAAGGACATATGGTGTAAAACAACTGCCATTGAGCTTGCTTGCTCGCTCGACCAACGAAAAAGGGAGTATCTGGAGAAAAAAAAACTTTCAAGTAAGCTATTTTATGCCTTAAAACCAGCGGGAGTACAGGTCTGGTGTATCTGAAGAAAATATCTGGAATTTTCAGAAGAAATCACACTACAGGGGTTATAAGTAATTCCACTATTACATTGTAGCAGCCAAAGATTGTTTATCAGAGAATCAGAGTCAGAGTCAGAGAATCTTTATTGTCATTTGCACCGCATGTGGTACATGTGATGAAATGAGATTATGTACACAGGGTCCCAGTTACATTCAACAACAAAATGCAAGAGAAAAACAGTAATAACATCTAGGATTGACTAAGAAAAACATCAACTAGAAATACACTAAGCACTATCCATCCATCCATCCATTTTCTTCCGCTTATCCGGGGTCGGGTCGCGGGGGTAGCAGCCTAAGTAGGGAGGCCCAGACTTCCCTCTCCCCAGCCACTTGGAGCAGCTCCTCTGGGGGAATCCCAAGGCGTTCCCAGGCCAGCCGAGAAACATAGTCCCTCCAGCGTATCCTGGGTCTTCCTCTGGGTCTCCTCCCGGTGGGACATGCCCGGAACACCTCACCAGGGAGGCGTCCAGGAGGCATCCTAACCAGATGCCCGAGCCACCTCAACTGGCTCCTCTCGATGTGGAGAAGCAGCGGCTCTACTCCGAGTCCCTCCCGGATGACTGAGCTTCTCACCCTATCTCTAAGGGAGAGTCCAGCCACCCTGCGGAGAAAACTCATTTCAGCCGCTTGTATCCGAGATCTTGTTCTTTCGGTCATAACCCAAAGCTGACTAAGTGCACTAAGCACTAATGTAATAGAAAAACAAAATCATTACAGACAGCTGCACGAACATGAGTCTATATGAGCAGATGGTCACAGATGAACATAGCAACAAGAAAACAGATCAGCATCAGCATGATGTGATATTTTGCAGTGTTTACTCTTATTATTTATTTATTCATGAGTCTAACAGCCTCAGGGTAGAAGCTGTTCCTCAGTCTAGTGGTTCTACACTTAATGCTCCTCAACCTCCTTCCTGAGGGGAGTGGGGCAAAAAGTGTGTGTGCAGGGTGAGTGGGGTCTTTCATGATGCAGGTGGCTCTTTTCCTGCATCTGGAGGTGTAAATGTCTGTGATAGAGGGGAGACTGACTCCGACAGACCTCTGTGCAGCCTTCACCACTCTCTGCAGAGCTTTTCTTTCCGCAGCTGTGCAACCTCCATGCCACACATTGATGCTGGAGCACAGGATGCTCTCCACTGCGCACCTGTAGAAGGAGGTGAGGACCGGGCTACTCAGACCAGCTCGTCTCAGTCGTCTGAGGAAGTAGAGTCTCTGATGACCTTTCTTGATCAGGCTGGTGGTGTTGTTGGTCCAGCTGAGGTTATCATTCAAGTGTACACCCAAGTACTTGTAGCTGGAGACCACTTCCACTGCAGATCCACTTATGTTCAGTGGGGTGTGGGTGTGTTTGTTCCTTCTGAAGTCCACAATCATCTCCTTTGTCTTCTTCACATTTATGTGAAGGTTATTGTCTTTGCACCAGCTCTCCAGGTGTTCCACCTCCTGCCTGTAGCTGGACTCATCATTGTTCGTGATGCAGCCCACCACAGCTGTATCATCTGCAAACTTTACAATATGACAGCCTGGATGGGTGGCTGCACAATCATGTGTGAGCAGAGTGAACAGAAGAGGGCTTAACACACATCCTTGAGGAGAGCCAGTGCTGAGGGTTATGGTGGAGGAGGAGAAGTTGTGGATCTTCACGGACTGAGGTCTGTTTGTTAAGAAGTCTGCGACCCAGTTACAAATGGAGGGGCTTAGTCCAAGTGTAAATAGTTTGTCCATCAGGGTTTGGGGGATCATGGTGTTGAAGGCAGACGTGAAGTCCACAAAGAGCATACGGACGTATGAGTCCTTCTGATCCAGGTGGGTGAGAGCAGTGTGGACCACAGAGGAGATTGCGTCCTCTGTTGATCGGTTCTCACGGTATGCATACTGATGGGGGTCCACGTTCATGTTGATGGATGTTTTGATGTGAGTCATGACCAGTTTCTCAAAGCATTTTGCGACTATCGGGGTGAGGGCCACTGGCCGATAGTCATTCAGGCCAGTCACTGTGGAGCTTTTTGGGACTGGGATGATGGTGGCAGTCTTCAGGCAGGTGGGAACTGTTTCCAGGGCAAGTGAGGTGTTAAAGATGTCTGCCAGCACATCGCAGAGCTGATCAGCACATTCTTTTAACACTTTCCCGGGAATGTTGTCCGGACCGGTTGCTTTGTGAGGGTTGATTCTCTTGAGACTACTCCTCACTTCTGCTGCGGTAACGCTGAGACGCTCTTCATCCGGTGGTGAGGTGAGTCTGGTGCTGGGTGGTCTGTTTGGGTCCTCAAAGCGTGCATAAAACCTGTTGAGGGCATCTGGCAGAGATGGATCTCTGGGGCATTGTTCACTCCTTCCTTTATAGTCTGTTATGCACTTTAATCCCCTCCACATGCTCCGTGGGTCTTGTGATGTGAACTGACCCTCAATTCTCTGTGCATACTTGGCTTTGGCCCTCTTGATTCCAGCAACCAGCTCGCTCCTAGTCCTTCTCAGCTCCTCTGAGTTTCCAGACTTGAAGGCAGTATTCCTGGCTGCCAGCAGGGTGCGAACTTCCGCATTTAACCATGGTTTTGTGTTTGGATAACATTTAACATATTTTTTGATGGAGACAAATGTCATCAATGTCACTAAAATATTTGATTTTAACAAAAGCCCCAAATGTAAAGCTGTGTTGTAACTTTTGCTTTCCTCAAATTTGTGTTTTAAGTGTACTTGTCTGTGGGACAGACAGTTAATGACCACTCCTGCTGCCCTGGGATTAAAATGTCCCATGGAGGCCTCATCCTCATGAAGCATTTTGACCCAAGGGCAGCTTAGGGATTTAACAGTACACGTGGGTGTACCGAACCGTTTTGGTACGGCATGTTTGGTTCGGTCCACTTGCGTATCGTTTTAGGTTATTTTTTCACTCATTAAATGTTATTAACAGGATAATAAAAAGCCCCTAGTTTCTGTCCTCTTAAGTGTAAATGTTTTCAATGTTAATTATATGTTTATTAATGCTTAAATAAGGCCAAATAATGTGTAGTTATTATAAAGTGTTACCGAAGAAGTTTACTGCTAAAAGGTTGAAAGCCCTGATCCAGCACATCCCATCACCAGCCGGGAGGGAAATAAATCGTTTATACTATAAAAATATATTTACCGAGGGCCCCACAACTCGTTTTCCTCCCAGTCAGCAAGGAACGTCAGCCGAGGTCAGATGGCTTGCCCCACGGTGGCGTCAATTGTTGAGGCTCTTTGGTTCTCAGGTTATTAATGAAATGACAGACTTCATTCTTTCAGCCAGCCAGGAGGGAGTTTTAATAAGTGTTCAACACAGAACAATACAGCCACAGTTCTCTGTCTAATTGTGACACTTGCATATATTTATACCCAAATATGACGTCAATACGGGGTCTGTTTTCCCGTTAGTAGGATGGAAAAGTTGCACGTACACAGTTTAATTTAGAAAGTACACAAACAGTTCTGGTTATCAGGGAGGGTCCAGTTCCTGTCGAGGGATTACAGTTTTGCCGTAATGGAGGGTTCGCGCAAAGGCAGTAATGGAGGGTTCGCACGAAGGCAAAGATTAATTATTCTGTTTTTGTAGCAGATGTTTTCCTGAACTTCAGTGACCTAATGTGCTGTGTCAAACTATTGAGTTCATTCTGACTTCTGTGTCAAACTATTGAGTTCATTCTGACTTCTATGTTCAATGTTCAAAACCTACATCCTGAGCCTGGTTATGCTAAAGGTTTCTTCCTTCTAAAAGAGAGTTTTTCCTTTCCACTGATGCCATTGTGCTTGCTCAGGATGGGAGACCACGGCGAAGCCAATATTTGACTTGTTTGCTAGGTTTATTAGATAGAAAACTTTACTAGTCAAACCGGAATTTTAGTAGCGGGAGCTATCAACCTCCCGCTAGCTCAGCTGCATTTATTGTTCACTTACCTGCTGCCTCTCTCAACTTCCTGTGTCCTCTGGACTGTTCTGGATTCCCTCCTGTACTCCTTCAAGGTAATGCTCATTCAAGTTACCTCTTTCTGCTTCTTGTATATCTTTTTTGGAGCCGTGGGCCTGCTGTTAGCGACTAGCTCTGAGTTAGCTTCCACCGGCTCAACGATGTTAACCTACTCCGCTTCGGAGTTGTTTGATCTTAACAACTGCTCCATTCCTCTTTCTGTTTCCACCATCAAACAACTGGGACTTCTGCGTAGACCTCGTTACATCCATAGAAGCTCTCGAAAGAAAACCGTTTATTCTCAACCGAACTCTGACTCGATTAGTATTGTCTGGACTGAGAGACGCGTCGCACGTGTTGCACCTCGATGTCGTCATCAGAACGCTGCGTCTGTAGTCCATTGTAGTCCACAGCGCACGAAGTGGCAAGGAAAACGTGGAGTGGACTTCAGTCTGCTTAAACCGGTTCAAAAAACTCCTATTCCAACTGGTATTAAATTAGAACTTTTCAATGTGCAGTCACTATCCAACAAATCTTGTTTAATTCATGATCACATTCTGGAGAAGAACTTGGACCTCATGTGCCTTACAGAAACTTGGCATAAACCGGATGTGTTCAGTTCTCTGAACGAAGCGTGTCCCTCTGGATACAGTTATCTGCAGAGAGCCCGCAGCACTGGCCGTGGTGGTGGTCTAGCGGTAATTTATCGCAGTAATTTAAAATTGTCTCATCTGGTTTCTCAGGACTTTTCTTCTTTTGAATGTCAGACCTTCAGCTTCAAAGCCCCACTTCTGATGAATGTTATATTAATTTATAGGCCTCCCAAACCACATGCTTCATTTAACTCGGAGATGCATGACCTTTTCACTTTTTTCTGCACCTCCCCTGTGAAGACCATTTTTCTTGGCGACTTAAATATCCACATAGACAAATCTTCTTCACCTCTGGCAACAGATTTTAAGTCTCTTTTGGACTCTCTTAATCTCACTCAACACATTGACGCCCCTACGCACAGTAGGGGGCATACTCTGGATTTGGTGATTACAGTGTACTCATCAATAACTTGTCTATGACCTGGGTGTCTCAGACCACAGGGTCATCTCCCTGGAAGTGCCTTCATCTTTGCCTGCTTCAAACCCAATACGACCCATCCAGTTCCGTGAATTTATAAACATTTCCCCTGATGTTCTGTCTGCTGATCTTCATGCCCTGACCACTGTCAATCATTCATCTGCAGATGACTCTGTGGATTACTACAACCAATCTCTCCGGGAGCTCCTGGACCTACACGCCCCCTTGAAGTCAAGACTGGTGTCTTTCTCCCGTTCAGCCCCCTGGTACACTGGTGAGCTGCGCAGGATGAAGGCAACTGGCCGTGCTATTGAGAGACGTGTAAAATCATCTGGTCTCTCTGTACATAAGCAGGCATATAAAGAACATCAGAAAGCGTACGCCTATTCTCTTAAAGAAGCACGCTCCAAATATTATTCTAACATCATCAACACCTGCCCTGGAAACTCTAAACAGCTCTTCTCCACAATAACTCGTCTGCTTAATCCCATTAAACAAACTCCTGAGGACTCTGCTCAAAAATGCGACCTGTTCCTTTCGTCATTTAAAAACAAAGTTGACACTATCAGATCTCAGCTCCACAACCTCCCTGTTCTCAGTGTGCCATCTACCCGTCTGCATTCTGGGACCCTGAGCAGCTTTGATGAAGTTGTTCAGAGTGAGGTGGAGTCCATCATCAAGAAAATGAAGCCCTCATCCTGCGCCCTGGATCCTTTCCCCTCGTCTCTCATAAAAACCAATCACTCTGCAATAAGCCCATTAATCACTCAAATAATAAATCAGTCTCTACAATCTGGTCATGTTCCACTGCCTCTAAAAACTGCCATCATTAGGCCTCTTCTGAAAAAATCTAATTTGGATCCCGACATTTTGTCTAATTACCGCCCAATTTCACACCTCCCTTTTCTGTCTAAAGTGCTGGAGAAAGCTGTTGCTGCTCAGCTGCAGGACCACCTACAACAACACTCCCTGTATGAGAAGTTCCAGTCTGGATTCATGGCGGCTCACAGTACTGAGACTGCATTGCTGAGAGTTACCAATGATGTCCTCATGGCTGCTGACACTGGCTCTCCCTCCATCCTTGTCCTCCTTGACCTCACTGCAGCCTTCGACACTGGCAACATGTGGAGGTCGGTCTCTGTGACACTATCCTGGACTGGTTCAAATCTTTCCTCTCCAATAGGCTGGAATGTGTTAGTCTTGGCAACGCCACGTCCCAGACAGTCTGTGTCTCCTGTGGTGTCCCTCAGGGGTCGGTTCTGGGGCCCCTGCTGTTTTCCCTTTACATGCTGCCTTTAGGTCAAATTATTAATCAGTTCAACATTTCTTTTCACTGTTATGCCGACGATACACAGCTTTACATCAGGACTGGAGCATCCTCATCTTCCGCCTTGTCATCTCCATCTTCACTCACTGCCCTCTCTGCCTGCCTGGAGGACATAAGGGCATGGATGAATCAGAACTTTCTTCAATTAAACTGCTCCAAGACTGAGGCCATACTGATTGGCACCCCTCACCAGGTACAAACATCTCCTATAACAACAATTTCCTTTTCTGGACAAGACATCCCCCTCTCCACCTCTGTTACAAATCTTGGAATAAAAATGGACTCTCATCTTACATTTGAAAATCACATTAAGCTTCTGTTTAAAACTTGTTTCTTCCATCTTCGAAACATCTCCAGACTTCGCCCATCCCTAGCTTTTTCCGATGCTGAGAAGCTCGTCCATGCTTTTGTCTCCTCCAGGCTCGACTACTGCAACTCCCTGTTTATTGGAATCCCTGGCAAATACCTTCAGAAGCTTCAATATATTCAAAACAGTGCAGCTAGGATCTTGTTGAGAGTTCGTAAATTTGAACATATTACGCCCATTCTACATAACCTCCATTGGCTTCCTGTCGCCTACAGAATTCAGTACAAAACTGCTCTCATTACACATCAATGCTTACACGGATCTTCACCAGATTATCTAAAGGACATTCTTATTCCATACTCATCCACCCGATCTCTGCGGTCACAGAACAGTAATCTCCTTCACATTCCGAGAACCAAATTAAGGACCATGGGAGACCGGGCTTTCAATGTGGCTGCCCCCCGCCTGTGGAACTCTTCCTGATTGCCTGAGAGCCTCACGGTCACTGGTTGACTTTAAGAGCGGCTTGAAGACCTTTCTTTTCAACCGAGCATACTCTGCCTCCTCATGATTCTACCTTTGATCTTAGTTGATACTGTTATTGATTTTACTTGTTTTATTACTTGTTTTATTGACGTTTAAATTCTGTTGCACTTTGTAGCACTTTGAGATTTTCATTAATGAAAAGTGCGTTATAAATTAAATTCATTATTATTATTATTATTATTATTATAGACTGTCATGGAAGCAACACATAAATTCCGTTAAAATTAAAATATCTAAATCCATTGCAGTACTATATAAGGTAAAGGACTTACTTAATGATAAAGCTTTGTTTTTGCTGTATAGTACAATCATACTACCACATTTAATTTATTGTGTTGAAATCTAGGCTACAACATGCAAAACTACAACGGAACCTATTTTTGTTTTACAGAAAAGAGCTTTAAGGATAATAACTAGATCGCATTATCATCATCCATCTGGTGTGTTGTTTCATAAATTGAAGTTATTAGGATTTTATGATTTGGTGGAATATAATATTTTTTTACTATTATATAAAGCACAAAATAATACTCTACCTTCAAATATTCAAAAGCTTTTTGTAAAAAGGATAAGTTGTTATAATTTAAAGGGTAAAGATATTTTTGTTATACCACAATATAGAACAAGTTTAAAGGGTCGTTTTACTTTAATACATGGAATTGGTATATGGAATAGATTGGACTATGATGTAAAGGTTGCACAGTCAATGTCTGTATTTAAGAAAATGATCAAGAATAGATTGTTGAAAAGTTACGTGTAAATATATACTAAAAGTCTCTCTAAATTGGTTATATTATTATGAGTTACAAATATGGTTTATGGATGGATTTTGCTTGAATTGATTGTTTGAATGGAATTTTATTTTTACAAAAAGGGGCAGATATTATAAGATTATTTTCTTCTTCTGCTTCCTTTCATTTTAAATTTGCTTTTTTTATTTTCTATGTCATTTTGTAATTTTATTTTTGTTCTCTTGTATTTTTAAAATTTGAAATGAATAAATAAACAAAACAAAACAAAACAAAAAAAGTCAAATATGTCGTTACACATAAGCATGAATAAAGCTCAAAAAACCGCCCCTCTCTGTTTTCTTGACTCACAAAAAAAAAACAAAAAAAAAACAGTAACATCAGCAGAACAGTCCCATCTGTTCTTCCAGCCGACATAAAGGGCGGGGGCCATCTTCCCCCCCTCCCTCACGGCTCACGGGGTGTTATGCTGCGTTCCAGTTGCCTCGGAGGTCGAAATTATGAACCCGGAATGACGTCATCACCGAGTTAAATGCGTTCCAGTTAGCTTGTCGGCACGATGACGAAAACAAGATGGACGCCCGCTACAAAGCTGTTGTTGTTCTTGCTTTGTTGGATTATAAAAAGGTTTCCAGACCAGCAGCGAAGTTGAAAAGCAATTCTGAGGCTCTTGAAATGTTAACCAGGTATGTTGTTTTAACCAGTAGTTTTTATTTATTTATAAATAAGCTTATTTTTGTTAATTATGGTCTTGAGGCTCTTACATCTACTTTATAGTTTTAATTCGATCTCTTTTAGGATTATAGCAGCAGTACAGAAGTTATCATTAGATAAATAAAGTCAGAAAGTGCTGAACATTGTTTTTCTTTTCTTTTTACTACCTCAAACCATTAGCAGACGTTTTTACGGTTTATTGTTAAAATTGTTATTAAACTTCAATCAATCAAAACTTTATTTCAGACTCATATGGTCCATAGTAACAAAACAATTTAATTTCTTTGTATTTTAGGATGCTGCTGATACACACAAACCTACGGACACATGGAATAATCATGAAGACTATGGGAGGTGATGCTGAACATGGATGACAACAAGTTTGTGCGTCATTTCAGAGTCAACAAGACCCAGTTCACATCTGTAATGATGCAGCTGCAGGAGAAAGGCATAAGGAAGGAGCACTGTCAAGGTGCAGCACCAGTCCCTGTAGAAAAGAAGGTCCTGATGTTCCTGTGGTACATGGCCAACCAGAACAGCTTCAGGGAGATGTCTGACAAATTTGATGTCTCGCAGTCCTCAGCGCACAGGATCATCATGGAAGTACTGAAGGCCATTTTGCACAATGGGACACACCTTCATCCCCTGGCCTAACGAATTGATGCTGTGGTGATGATTGTCATCATGGCAGCCTGCCTTCTGCATAACCTCTGCATTGGGGCTTCACCAGTGTGTCAGGATCACCCAAACAGCTGTCCAAGGCAGGATGAAAATGACTAAATTACTCGTTACTGTGATGTGTGGATGCTGTACTTGTATTAGCTTGTCAAAAAATGTTCTAGTGTTGTTATAGTGCTGTTTTGATTAAATGTGTTTATCTGACATGCCACTCTCTCGCTGTCATTTATATCTGTGTGGATAAACCACGCCAAAAACATAAGCTGGTATAGGTAAACAGTACACACATTTTACAGCTTCAAAAACCAGCTGCAAAACTTAGTTTCCCACAACAATAACACCTGCTTAAAAGTCAGTGCTTAAATAAAGCATTTCTATGTAGTAATTTTAAAACTCTGCCCGATGAGAACATGAGAGCACTAGTTTCTCTGCAAGTACATCGGTTTCCAAAAATATTGATGAAAAACTATGCAGTGCATCATGACAAATTGTCGTGTTTGAATACCAGAGGTGTTCCTCTTTTACACTGAATTTACTTTCAATCTAAGTAGTTTCTTTTCATTACCTGCTTTCCTTTATTCTACTGAAAAACCACACTTATTGTGAAGTAAGACAAGAATTTGTGCATTTGTTATTTCAAATTGTTTTTAATAACGTATGACAACAAGGCACAGGTACAATTTGAGGTCTGAGGTCTCAGTAAAATGAGCTACCAGCTAAAACTAAATCAAAATAACTAACTTCACAAAAATCTTACTTAGTAATGTTGGACACAAAGACACTGTTCCAGTAGCAGCTGGCAAAATGCACCGAATAGAAAATGACAGTTTTGTGCAAATTAAACAATGAAATGTTCCTGAACATTCATTTGTGCAACAAATAAAAATCAGTAATCTCTTGTTTCACAATTATCTATCAGCCGGGTTATCAGTCTGCTCTCCTCTGTGCTCTGCAAGGGACCAGGGAAACAGGTTTGTCTGCTCGGGTCCAGGAACATGTTCATCTTCATGTTGACATAAACTGCAAAGAAATATACACATGGTTAACAACAAATCACAGATGACAGTAACTCACAAAACTAACCCACAATAATAAGTATAAATAAGGTCGATTTTCACTCTCTCACACACACACACACACCACCCAACACAGACACAGACACACACAGCTGTGGATTGACAGGATGGTTTGGGTTTCAAGTTTTGCATTTTTTTTAAACAAAATAATTGATTCTGTTAAACTGGATTCCCACCCTGACAAGCCAAGATAAATCTTGATAGACCTTTTAAAAACAGTTTATGGTGCAAAACATTAGTTTACTAGCTAAAAACACATGTAAAGGTGAACAAAGAACAACGAGGTTGCAGGTCTCCGACGCAGCTACATCATCAACACGACAACAATCACGTTCTTTAGAAAACACAAACCGCTTAGAAACACCCTCTAATTATTAGGCGACTTATTGTATAATAATCACTGTAAAGTACGACATGTGTTACTGAGTTAATGATAAACAATGAACGCTGAACAGCTAAAACGAGTACTGTGCTAAACAACAACAATGCCGCCTCACACCCGTTTAGCGTGCCGTTGTCGACGCACAGAGGCTGTTTAAACATATCATTATCATTACTGTAAAGAACTACAGTGCCTGAATGCGTTAATGTGAAGTTACGGCTGAGTAAACCACAAAGAACAGCGAAAAAGAGTAAAAAGTAACTCTTTCACTCACTGTTGATGCGAGGAGCAGCCATTTTGAAACGATGATCTCGGCGAACTCGGGTATGGTGCGGTGAGACCGAGTCCACGAGTTGTAATTACGACCTGAGGGGGCGTTCCAGTTGATTTTTACTGCTCGGAAGCTCGTAATTACGACCTCCGAGGACAACTGGAACGCAGCATTAGCCTAATTGATAAACCCCAGCCGGGTGCCTCTGTTCTGTCTGCAACAGACAGGCCCAGAGGCGTCTGTAAGCAGGCCCATCACTCCTCACAGAGACAGGTGAGAGGGGTCACGTGCTCAAGCTCCCGCTCCGTTCTAAACCACGGGGCCGGCAATACATAAATCAAACAAACCCGTGACACGTCCGCGCTCCAGGGGTACGCGCCGACAGAATCTGATGACCCACCTTCCTGGCCACCTATTCATCGGACGCCAGTAAGGGACGGGGGGGCCATAGCAGAAGCCCGCAGGCCAACACCAGTATCACACGTTCGCATAGGCAGTTGTGATGAAACTGCAGCGTGTGTAAACAAACAAACAAATGGCACCAGGGCTAAATCAGACTCCTCTTCCCTTTAATCGAAGAGGACTGAACTCTCTGTCACCAACCAATCTAAAGTCTGTTCAACACAAAGGATCATCTCCATATTCTCATGCTGAAACGGTTCCCTTATTCTCAATGGGCGACACGCCATGCTCAAACAGTGTTCCTGCAGCGTGTGACCGCGCTCACTGTGCTGACCCAACCAGGAAACGGGCTGGAGTCAGGAGATCTGCTTGTTTACAAAACTTGCAACCCCTCCGATCCATGACCCACAACAAAAAGAGGAAAAACAGAGATTCTGTTCAGCTTTTGTCTAATAATGACAGCAGATTGCCTCTGCCTCCAAACACTCTCGATCAGAGTAGTATGGAGGTACATCTGCAGAAAGGCCCTCTCCCTAATGTGGTTGACCTTCAAGGGACCACAGAAATTAGGGCCCTTGAGGGAGAGCTGGTTCCACCACCGGCTCCTCTCCAGGGATCCTCCACGTCACCGGAAGGAACAGTTTCGCCACTTAGACTGAGAACTGTGGCAAATTTCAGCTTGGTGGCGGAGAGGAACAAGCTGATGGCCTCAGGCCTGCCAGAGAACGTGGTAAAAACCATTCAAAATGCACGAGCTATGTCAACACAGTCTCTCTACGCCAGGAAATGGCATATTTTTGAAGCTTGGTGCACAGAAAGAAATATTATTTCTTATTCATGCAACTTGGCCCAGCTCCTCACCTTTCTTCAGGACTTGTTGGAAAAAAGTTGCTCTTTCTTAACGATTAAGGTGTTCCTATCAGCAATTTCAGCTTGTCACTAGGGTTGGGGGAGCAGGACACCTGGCGCGCACTCGCTTATAATAAGATTTATGAAGGGCGTGCTAAAGAAGAGACCCTCAAGTAGGATCTTGACCCCTGGATGGGATCTTAGTATGGTCTTGGGGGCTCTCTGTGACCCCTCATTCGAACCACTGAGCGACATTAAGATAGATTTATTATCTTATAAGACCGCTCTTCTCTTGGCCATTTGCTCGGCAAAATGTGCGGGTGACCTCCATGCTTTGTCCGTACATCCAATATGTACCAGGTTCGCCCCTGACAAGTCAAAGGTCACCCTAATGCCTAATCCTGCATATATCCCTAAGGTTTTGACTTTAAACCCCAGAAGTCTGGGGCCTCATGTACAAAGACTTGCGTGGATTTCCTACTGAAAAGTGACGTACGGACAAATCCAGAAAAGTGTCTACGCACAAAAAAATCCGGATTTATCAAACCCTGCGTACACCTGAATCCACGCACATTCCTTTTGTACATCACGATGAACGTGGAACTGAGCGCACATGAGAGAGTGGCCGACTCCGCCTTTGACACGCCTCCGTATGAATATGCAAAGTCATTCAAATATGCCATGCACGACAGGAATGTCGTCTCTGCTCCATTGCAAATCATGTCGGAACGTGGAAAAAAGAGGAACTTCACGGACTGTGAACAGGAATCACTTCTGAGTGAGGCAGAGAAGCACGGAAAAAGGTTTTATTCGGCACGCCTAGCGCAAAACATACCATCCACTTTTAAACAAGAAGTTGACCCATCTGCTCTAACATGCCTGTATAGGTTAGTGGTGAGCGCGCCCGCCCTTCGTCCCAAAGGTCGTGAGATCGACTCCCCCTTGGTACAACGTTTTTTTTTTTCATTCCAGATTTAAAGAACACAGGAAAACTATTTAATAAAACAACAAGAAATAGAACAATACATGAAATGAAAGGAAGCAGACGATTTCTTGTTTTGTAAATAGTTTTCATGTGTATTTAAATCTGGAACGAAAAAAAAAAAGAGAAACGTTGTACCATGCGAGATTCGAACTCATGACCTTTGGAACTAAAGGCAACCGCGCTACACACTGACCTAAACGTAGGCGTGTTGGTACAGCTTGGTTAACTTCTTATTTAAAGAAATCACATCTCATTGTTGTCAATATCGTTGCCACTATTTGGCGCATGCTTTTATATCCACTCATCTAATTGCGTCCATGTGGATGTAATAATTGTTAATCATGTGTGTTTGGTGGGATTTATGATTATTTTCATATCATGGACACAGTTTCTCTGAATAACCTGTAAGTGTCGCCAAAGGAAATATAACCACAGAAACGTGCGTACGCAAGCAGGGGAGCAGCCGTGGATTTGTACGTGGATGCGCAGATATTCCCGTTCATATCAGATTTGATACATACGCCACTTTGCGTGGAAAGTGACGTGCGCAATGTTTTTGTGCGTGCGCACGGTTGATACATGAGGCCCCTGGACTTTGATCTCTCTTCTTTTCCACATGCTCCTATCCTCACTCAGGTACAGGAAAGGCTGAAGGCTCTCTGCCCCATGAGAGCTTTAAGCACTTACATGCAGAGAACTGCCGAAAGGAGAAAAACAAATCAACTGTTTGTGTGCTTTGCTGCACCAGCTACAGGAAAGGCCATATCAAAACAGCGCCTCTCACACTGGGTGACTGAAGCCATTAAAAGGGTGAACAGTAGCAAAGGTCAACAGGTGCCCTCTGGAGTGCGTGACAGACATCTGTGCTGCTGCAAACTGGAGCTCAATGAACACGTTTGCAAAGCATTACAGTTTGGATGTTACTGCATGTGATGTCACTCAGGCTGTTCTTTCTAACACACAGTAGAAAGCGGCCTTGGGATGCCTATTGAATAAAGGCGGACGTTCACACTAGGATGCATTTTACTGAGCATTTCAAGGGCGTGAATGAATTACGTTCCCATAGCATTTATGTTGCACCGAGTGACATGACTGATAAGGGAACTGAAAAGTTATGCACCATAACTCATGTTCCCTGAAGGAAGGGAACGAGGTGCAACATACCTGGCCCTTTCAATGCTGAAAGCTCGGAGAAGTGCATTTTGGAGATCGATGGATGGGCGTCAGCGGCTTAAGTACACAGAGGGCGGGGCCTCTGGCACGACGCTGACGCCCCTGACGTGAAGGCGTGATTGTATTCCTTCAGGTAACTGTGTGGAGCGCAATTTCCCATAGCATTTATGTTGCACCTTGTTCCCTTCCTTGTAGGAACATGAGTTATGGTGCATAACATTCAGGTCGCACATACGTTTAGCTCTGCTGCAAATGTCTGCAACAGGAGTGCACAGCAAGGTGTTTAAGAAGATTAACACTTAAAAACAATTATTTGTTTGATAAAAATTATAGCAAATATACATCTGAGCTGATATTTTCCTTAATAAATGAACGTAATTGTGAAATGAGCTGGATTTTAAAATTTGTTTCACCAAAAGTGATAACAAGCCATATATAGGTCGCACCTGAGTATAGGTCGCAGGCCTTGAAAAAAAACATAAAAAGGTGCGACCTATACACCGGAAAATACGGTATATATATATATATATATATATATATATATATATATATATATATATGTATATATATATATA
>JBBPBX010028956.1:0-11463 GCA_038048925.1 Garcialebias charrua | reverse complement strand
TTGCTAATTAATTGTGTGAACATTTGGACAAAATAATCTATTGGAGAAGTTTTATTCAGAGTTTAGAGCTCACCCCAGCACAAAACAGCACTGGTGAAGGTTACTATAATGATATTGTCATGCCTCATACTGTGGACTTGTCAGTACTTGTCCTGATGACTTGTCCCATCTGTGGCACATCATCTGCTGCTGCCACATTCATGTGTTCCTCTGCTGCATCGTCAACCACTGCAGCTCCCTCCACTGGTTCATCATTTGCCGCTGCATGTCCCTACTATGGTTCATCATCTGCAGCTTCCTCCTTTTGTTGGTTCATCATCATCTGATGCAGCTCTCTCCTCTGGTCCATTGTCTGCTGTTGCAGCCACATCTATGGTCTCTTCACCTGCTGCTTTAACCTCTGCGGTCTCATCGCCTGCTGCAGACCCTCTCACTCCTCTGAATCCAAGAGGGTCATCTGCAATTTCAGGTGTTGACATATTAAACTTGTCAAAGCTAAATTGTACTGTATTTAGAACAGGTTAAGCATTTAGAATGAGCCATTCCTAAAAGTTCAAAGAACTGGATACATTCTCATCACCATAAAGGATATGTTTTAGCTGCCAGCTGAGTTACGAGAAGTTGTAAAAGTACATTGTTCTTTCCAACAGTGTTTTGTTTCACCTAAAGAGATGTGACCAATAGCTCTGACTTGTCTCTCAGCTGTTCATTTATTGAGCTCAATGTTTTCCACAAAGGGATGCCCTGTTGGCTTTGTCCTGACCGCAAAGGGGAAGAGAAGCTACCACAAGGCCACAGTTCCAATTACACGCCGCTTCTGCTCCTTAAATGTCAAGCTACTTTGCATTACCCAGAGTGCAAAGACATTTGCCACATATTAACTCCACTCTAGCCACATCTGTAACACTTTCACATGGCTCCCCGAGCAAAGGGAAAACAATTCCTTTACTGTATTCACAATACTTTATGGATTTTTTTTACATCAATGAGAAATGGCTGCATTTAGAAACAGTTCACAAAGTCAAATGAAAGAATTAGCAGGGCAGCATTATGTTTATAAGGACAAATGATTTGAAACAATCCTTTTGGCAGCTTTTGTAATAGCTTCAGAGCAAAGATTCATGAGACTGCTTACTGTGTCAGTTCAGTAGCTGCATTGCTTTTTGAACCCTCTCAACTCTACATTCTCCACAGTCTCCACAGGCCTAACAATTTAGCTACTTTGTTAAACATAAGGAGGGGAGACCCAGAGTTTTCCCCTTTCTAATTAAAACCAAATTAGAAAATTGCTCTTCTTGAGCTAACATGGCAGAAAATGTGAAGCAGAAGGCAGAGCGGTGGCTGCAGTCATATTGGAGTGCGCAGGTGGTGTTTCCTTTAAAAAATATGGGCCCTAAAAACACTTGAGCCACAGAGAATGAAATTCAAATACATGTTTGCCTCTGATATGTTCCAGATACACTTAACAAAATACAGGTACCGTAAACACCGGTGTATAATACGCTCCGGTGTATAATACGCTTTGGCCAATATTTGGAAATAAATCAGAAAAATCGGTAGATAATACGCTTCGGTGTATAATACGCGCTGCCGTGACAGTCTTTTTTATGGCCACTAGATGGCGCCAGGATACGCCTCCAGGTACAGTCTGCAGGTAAACAGACTACAGGGTGCATTAGCGCCCATAGCGGCCGAAACTGGTACTGCACCATTTTTAGGCCAAAATGAAAAACAGCGAATCAGAGCCAAAAATGGGTCTAAAAATATGGGAAAAAATCTGTAGATAATACGCTTCGGTGTATAATACGCAGGACATTCAAATGAGCAATAAAAGTGCGTATTATACACCGGTGTTTACGGTAGTCCTCGGGTTACGACGGTCTCGAGTTATGACGTTTCGTGGTTACGACGCATCTCCCATTTACTATGAAAAGCCTTATTTCGAGTTATGCGGTTTTATGTTATAAACGTCATAATGCAGCGGCGCAGCGGCGAAAGAATACAGTATTGTACTGTACGCGGTACAGCGGCAGAGGAATACTGTACTGTACCGTAAACGCGGTTTTACATCATAAACGTCGTAATGCAACGGTGCAGCAGCGGAAGAATACAGCGACGGAGGAATACGTACTGTACTGTACATACTGTAAACGTTCGGACCGAGGAGGACGGCAAAACCAGCGGGTCATTTACTACTCTTTTTGCCCTTCCTTATGGCTCCCAAACAGAAGGAAGACTCTTCTGATGGCAGTGCATCGAGGAAAAGGAAGGCCATCACCATGGAAGTAAAGTTGGATATTATAAAGAGATTTAATAAGGGGGAAACAGCGACAAACATTGGCCAGTCACTTGGACTTAGTTGTTCGACTGTCGCTACGATTTTCAAGGATAAAGATCGTATCCTTGACCATGTGAAAGGATCTGCTCCTATGAAAGTGACAGTGATAATGAAGCAGCATAGTGGGCTTATTATTGTGGTGGAAAGATTATTAGTGCTTTGGTTGGAAGACCAAAATCAACGGCGTATCCCAGTGAGCCTTATGGTTATTCAGGAGAAGTTAGGTGATTGTTTGAGGCATTGAAAAAAGAAAAGGGGGAAGGAAGTGAAAGTGAAGAGTTTGCGGCCAGTAGGGGTTGGTTTATGAGATTTAAGGATTGTGCCAATTTCCATAATATTAAAGTGCAAGGTGAAGTTGCTAGTGGTGATGAGGAAGCAGCATGCGAGTTTCCTAAAGTGTTGGCTGAGATAATTAGGGAGGGGGGTTACTGTACTCAACAGGTGTTCAATGTGGATGAGACAGGCTTGTTTGGGAAACGTTTGCCTAACCGTACATACATCGCTAAGGAGGAGAAGTCAGCACCAGGTCATAAAATCAGCAAGGAGAGACTGACTTTGCTTCTTGGGGCTGCTGGCAAATACAAAATGAAGCCCATGCTGGTGGTGGATTCTCAGCCATGCTGGTTGAGAATCCACGGGCACTCAAGGGTATTTAGAAGGGTCAACTACCAGTCATCTGGAAGTCTAATAGGAAGGCATGGGTGACACTTGCAGTGTTTGAGGACTGGTTCACCAACATTTTGTGCCAGGCGTGGAGTGGTTCTGCACCTCCAAGGATATCCCCTTTAAGGTGCTGCTACTGCTGGACAATGCACCTGAACACCCTGTCAATCTGGATGACTTTCACTCTAATGTCAAGGTGGTTTACCTTCCACCTAATACCACTGCCCTTTTACAGCCTATGGACCAAGGAGTCATTGCTACATTCAAGGCCTACTACCTCCAAAGGGTCATTAGTAATGCTTTAGGGACAACTGAAAAGAATAAGGACTTGACTCTGAAGGACTTCTGGAAAACATATAACATCCTTGATGCTATGAAGAACTATGCTGATTCCTAGGATGAGGTTAAGCAGACCAGTATGAATGGTGTTTGGAAAAAACTGTGTCCCCAGTTTCTGAATGATTTCACAGGGTTTCAGGAGTCAGTGAGTAGTGTCATACAGAACTTTGTTGCTATGAGTAAGTCACTGAACTTGGAGGTGGAGGATTATGACTGCACAGAGCTAATGGCATCTCATGGAGAGGAGTTATCTGCTGAGGACCTTGTTCAACTGGAGAAGCAGATGATAGAGGAAGAGGAAGACATACCAACCCCAGAGCCCAAGATATTTACAAAGCAGGGCTTGGCAGGAGGTTTTGCCCTGATAAAGAAAGGGTTGTCAAGGTTTGAGACTGAGGATCCCAACATGGAGAAGTACACTAGGGTTGCCAGAGGGGTCATGGATTCCCTTAGGTGTTACAAGGAGATCTTGGAGGAGAAGAGGATGGAGTCCTTCCAGACTAACCTGCACCAGTACTTCAAGAAGGTAGAGAGGCCTGCAACAGATCCTGTACCTGTACCCTCTACCTCAGCTGCCTCTCTTGACTCACCTGCCCCTCTTCACTCACATGTACCAGTATCTCCAGCACCTTCTGCAGCTCCTTCCCAATAAGCTTGTCTCTCCCTCCCCTGCAACGCCCCTTCCAATGTGTAAGCCAACCATAGGAATAAAGGTAAGGACATTTTCTTTTCTTTTTTTCCCCTTTTTTTATAGCTACTGTTTATTTTTTATTTTTACTGTTTTAATAATAATAATAATAATAATGAATTTAATTTATAACGCACTTTTCATCAACAATTCATTATTTATTTATTAAACGTACTGTGCAGTATTTTATGTGTTTTTTGATAATTATGTTGGGTACTGTATTAGGTAACCGCTTGGAAATACAGTACTGTACATGTTTATGGTATGGTTTTTTTTTTTCTGTTGTTTGTTGTTTAAGGAAATTCTACCATTGCTGTTCATCATTCTTTAGTTTGTAGCAGGTCGCTTTTGTAAATGAGTCCTCGAGGCTCAATGAGAATTACCTGACTAAATAAAGGTTGAATGAAAAAGTATGTATGCTTGTTTTGACTTACGTCGAAAAATGGGTTTACGGGGTCACGTAGGAATGCGTGTTCAGACTTATGTCGAAAATCGGTTCACGACGCCGCGTAGGAAAGGATCTACATGTAGGTTATAAGTCGAGGACTACTTGTACACTCGTTGGTCTTTGCACTTGAAATACACATAAACATTGTTTGGGGTTTACATGTTAACACTTGATGTCAGCTCAAAATCTTTAGTGAAAAATAAAATGAAAAATATTTTCAGCAGCTATTAAATATTTAGGCGTCACATGAACATCTGGGCAAACACACAGCATCCATACTTTTAATTGGCAGTAAAGAAGTTTATTTGGTCTACAAAAGTATTAACCTTCATATAGGCTAGTTAAGGCTGCTTGTTCCGTCATGCTAGACAGTAATTTATCTTGTATACATGCCATTAGGCATGTGTATTTAGTGTTAGTACACACAGTGGGTTGTCTAGATACTATTCTGAGGCAAACCTGTGTTTCCTGTAGAATCTGTGTGTGTTCTACCCAGACTGGCGTCTTGTCCTATCCTGAGCCATTCTCCAGAGTGAGACCCTCTTCAAGTTCTGTTAATAACTAATTTATATATTTTCAACAACTCAGCTTTAAGCCTGCCACTTTCTCTCCAACACATGCCCTGAAAGCTACCATGTACCTGAGAGTCTCTCCACTGACTTTAAATTTGCTATCCTCTCATTTCCCCCCTGGACCTAGAAAAGAAGATACCGGTACATGAATTCTTACAAAACTGTGATAAACTTGCACTTACCCTGCGTGAAACCTCAAACTCACCATCTGTTGACCTCTTGCAGATCCTTCCTCCTCTGTTCATCTACTGTACTCTCCATAAAAAAAACACTTATATTTACTTCACCTACTGTTGAGTACTTTTAGGAACCATTGTACTCCGAGCCCATGTTATTGATATTACTTCCAAAAATGACACCATCTTATGTTAAAGAACTTTCCGTTCCATAGTTTCCTTCACTTTAGTCTCATACTGGAGTCTTACTTTTTGTTCCTAGTGTTTCTAAAAGTAGAATGGGAAGCAGAATTTTCAGTTATCAGGCCCTTCTCTTGTGGAACCCAACTTCCAATTTCTGTCTGTGAGTGTTGCCCTCTGTCTAATTTTAAGACTAAGCTTATGATTTTCATGTGGAAATAATTCTACAGTTAAGTGTTGGTTTCCTGAGCTATCCCTTGGTTGTCCTATAATAGGTTTAGACTGCTAGAAGACAAACTGTTCTTTTTTACTTGTTCTAGGTTTGAACACGTTTCTGTCATTTAACTGTTTGAGATGTAAAAAAGCTAAGTCTGGTCCTCTGGACATTCAAAAAACTAAACAAAACAAGGCAAAAAAATTGTAGAAACGTTTCGTCTTTCGTCCAAAAGACTTCCTCAGTCTGAGCTACTTTATTCAGCTCAGTCTTATAAGTAGCACCCTCTCACAGTGGATCAACCAGTTGGCTGATGACAGCCTGAAACCAGTTGCTCACATGATCAAGGAGGACCATCAGCCTAACGATGGATCGTTAGCACCCTGATGGTTGTTTGCTATTCACAGAGGGCTGAGTGATACTAGCAATAACAGCATTGTAAGAGGGGGACAGTTGAACCCGGAGGCCTCCACCCCTGTTTAATGATGGACAGTTTCTTTTCACAAAGATGGCCTCCTTTACTCCTCTCTCAAACCATTGTTCCTCTCTATCAAGGATGTGAACATCTTCATCCCTGAAAGAGTGACCTCTGACCTGGAGATGAGTGTAGACCGCAGAGTCCTGACCTGATGATGTTGATCTTCTGTGCTGGGCCATCCTTTTGGCCAGTGGCTGTTTAGTTTCCCCGATATAAGACTGATCACAGCCCTCCTGACACTGAACAGCATACACAATATTACTCTGTTTGTGCCGGGGGACTGGATCTTTGGGATGAACCAGTCTTTGCCGTAATGTATTTTGGGGTTTAAAAGCCACTGGGACGTTGTGTTTAGAAAATAAACGTCTCAATGTCTCTGAAACTCCCGCAACATACGGAATGACCACTGGTCTGGGTCTGGGTTCCTTCTTTTCACCTGATGGCTGGCTGGAGTCCTGTTTGGGTTTCTTCTCTGCTTTCAGGAAGGCCCAGTTAGGATATCCACATTTCTCTAGAGCCTGTTTTGTGTGTGATTTCTCCTTCTGTCTGGCTCCTGAGTTAGTGGGGACGCTGTCTGCTCTGTGATACAGAGTCCTGATGACTCCTAACTTGTGCTCCAGAGGGTGATGGGAGCATGATTTCATATTATTCCTGTCAAATCAGATCTTTTGTTAGATTTACATATTTTTTACTTACCATCTGTGAGAGTACCATCTGCTGCAGCTTTTCCTCTCCCAGATGGCCACCAGTCAACACCACCTGACAGTCATCACCTTGATGAGGTCCTTTAGTACTTAAGGCTGCAGCTGGATATTACTCGCCGCTGGAGCATTAGCCACTAATGGTACATTTATCTCTGGCCTGTGATTATCTCTCGTTCAAAGTCTAAAAACCTTTCTTGTGGTTACAGCTTGCCTCCTTGGATCCTGTCGTGCCTTGGTCTTCCCTTGGTCCCTCGCTCCTTGGTTCCTGTTGTGCCTTTGTTCCCCTTTGGATTCTGCTCCTTGGTTCCAGCTGTGGCTTGGCCTCCCTGGACTCCTCTCTCTGTCCCTCGTGCCTTGCCTTCCAGCCACACGCCTGCCTGCCTTTCCATTAGGAGTCCACTTTGGATCTCCTTCGACCATTCTCCAAACTGTAAGACAAAAACCCTTTGGATCAATATCAACTTCTCTATCCACCACCAGACGGAACCCTCTGATCCTCTCCTTCCTCCTCAGGTCTCCAGCTGATCATCTAACATCACTGTAAATAATAAACACTGTCACTTGAATCCCTGAGTCTTGCCTCGTTTTCATGGTCTCGTGCAACTCTGGGTTCCTCGAGTCGTAACACCATCTCATTTCAGACTGAGCACATACCGGTAGTCATAAATTATTTGAAACTTTCCTGCTTCTAACTCTAATAAGTGCAGCACACTTATATGATTTGCAAAAATAAATTTTGTGATGTGATCATTTGTTTTATTTTAAAATGTTTTACCTATTTTATGCTGGTGAAGATTCTCAGTCATCCAGGACATGATAAAATCAAAAAAGGCGTTCAATACAGGATCAACTGGACTTTATTTGTTGCAGAAAACGTTTCGACTTCTGTCCAGAAGTCTTTTTCAATTCTGAATGAATGGAAGCTGTGAGAACGAGAAGTTTTATACAAGCCACGCACCAACATATGAAATTGGAAACTGAAATAACACCACAAAATACCTAACATGCCCATTCTATTTAAATTGACAAAACAACACATCACACCTGGGGGTTTGTAACACATACATGTAAATTGAAAGATCACACCTTAACAGTAGGAGGTTCCCTTGAGGTCTCTGGTAGAAGACACAAAACTGTATGTAAATTGACAAAAAACACCTCCCAAACAACAACAGAGGCTACTCAGAGAAACTTTGTTAGTCTAATTTACAGACAAGACATCCCTGCTCCCATCCAGTGTAAAACGTTTCGGAATCAAATCCAAAACTGAGTTATAAGTCTTAGAAAGTTGAAATCTCAGACCTCCTCCTCTGTTAAGAGAAGGTTTTTCTCTCTTAACATACAAAGCTTCCTTCACCCCCCTCTCAAACCATCTGTGCTCTCGGTCCAAAATTTGAACATTCTGGTCCTCAAATGAGTGACCCTTGTCCGTGAGGTGGAGGTGAACAGCTGAGTTTTGTCCAGAGGAGGTAGCTCTCCTATGTTGAGACATTCTTTTGTGGATAGGTTGCTTCGTTTCTCCGATGTAACGGTCTGAGCAGACTTCGCTGCACTGGACTGCATAAACCACACCACTCTGTTTGTGTGTGGGGGTTTGGTCTTTAGGGTGGACCAACCTCTGTCTGAGAGTCCTGCTAGGTTTGAAATGTACTGGGATGTTGTGTTTGTTGAAAATCCTTCTGAAATTCTCTGAGACTCCAGCAACATAAGGAATGACAATGTTTTTCCGTCTGTTAGACTTTTTCTGTTCATTATTGTGTTTAACAGATTTCCTTGCTGACTTGACAAAAGCCCAGTTGGGATATCCACATGTTTGCAGAGATTTTTTGATGTGTTTCTGTTCCTTTTCCTTCCCTTCTGTCCTTGTGGGGATGTGTTCTGCCCGATGCTGTAAAGTTCTGATGACAGAAAGTTTGTGCTCCAGTGGATGGTGAGAGTCGAACAGGAGATATTGGTCTGTGTGGGTTGGTTTTCTGTAAACTTCAATGTTGAGACTGTCATCTCCCTCCATATGCACCAAACAGTCCAAAAAAGGCAGCTTATTGTCGTTAGCATCCTCTCTGGTGAACTTGATGTTGTTATCAACAGAGTTAATGTGTCTGGTGAACGCTTCCACCTCCCTGGCTTGGATTTTGACACAGGTATCATCCACGTATCTGAACCAATGGCTTGGAGTTGTCCCCTCATTTTCTGCAACAAATAAAGTCCAGTTGATCCTGTATTGAACGCCTTTTTTGATTTTACCTATTTTACTTCCAATTTTGGTTTGGCTTAGAAAAATAAATTCTATGAAAAACAAAAACAAAAAAGTTTGTCATTGTGCAACAAGTATCACAAATGAGATAATACCCAGAGTAATAAAACTGAGGCAAATGGACTCAAGCTCTTTAAATAATTTTTATAATTTTTATAATAATAATTTTAATAATTTTTAATACTGTGTGAATAAAGTTTTGTTAAAAATCTTTAAATAATTAAAGTGACTTTATTCTCAGATTACGTCATTCATCTCTTACTGGTATGCAGAATGTTTCACGGCATTGAGAGCAGAGGATTCCAGGTAGGTATGGTCCTGGGTCAAGGGGTAGCAGAAACATAGTGGTTAGATGGGCATGGGCAGGTGGTGAAGTGGCGAAGGAGCAGCTGAAGGGAAGCCAAGATGAGATTGTAGTGATTCAAAGGTAAATACTGGTCATGGAAGCACAAGGAATGAGACAAGGAATCCAGGACTTGAGACCCAGAAGGCAGGCTCTAAGAAAAACAGAGGAGCAGACAAAGTCAGTTTAATTATTTAGGTTAAATAATCACAAGGAGGCTGATAGCAATACCAGTTAGTATCTTCTTACCAGTTAGTATCTAATGCTCGAGTAGGAAGGGCGAGGCATAGCTCCGCGCTAGCGCGAGCGCGAGGCCACGCGGCGCCACGCTGTGCGAGCTCCGCTTGCAAAAGCCTTTGAACGCTCGTGCGAACGCGCCAAGCTCAAATTTTACGACCGCTCACGCGTGCGCGGTGTCTCACAATAAACTGCCCTGGTGGCGGACTGTTTTGTTTGACACACAAATGAATTAAATTCCTCTTCTTTATCGCTGATCGGGCCTTTTCTTTTGTTTTTTTGCCTAAAGTCAAGTAATCGCTTGAAGCGGTCACCATTCACTTCCTCCTCCGATGAGGAGGAATGAATGAACTTGTCACGAGTGAACTAAACTCATGTCCAACGTGGATGCGCAGGTTCTAAACATTTCCTGGTGTGCTTGTCTGCTGTGTGGGTTGAAGGACCAGCGCTCCCTGTTTTAATTTTAATTTTTAGGACTTTTTTATTAACATATAAACACAGAACAAAGCTGCACAGCCCTCTGCCTTTTCTTCAGACCCGACATTCTTCTCAGACCCGACCTGTCAATCAAATCAGTAGGCTGTCAGCAAATGACCAATCAGCGACCTCAATTTGTCCCGTAGCTAAACGCTCCGCCCTGCTTCTGCTCAAATGACATCAAGTATTTGGAGCGAAAACGTTGGAGCCACACGCTGCTTCACGCTGAGCTCTGCTGTGAACCCCCCACGCGCAGCACACGCGCGTGGCGCGGGGCTCGGTCCAGCGCGGAGCTCTGCGCCGGCTTTAACACTTCCACAGCCTCTTATACTCCTGGAGCTCATCAAGGAGATGACCCACAGCTGCTGCTCATTGGTAGCGCCCAGGGCCCGGGAACCGTCAGAGAAAAGGCTGGAATCCTACAAGACCTTAAGGAAGCAAAAGTTTGCTTGGGGTGCAGATTTTTCTAATTGAGCGGTGGATTATAATTTATTAATGTTTTTATGGGGTAGTGGCTTTTTCATGTTTTTGCTTGTTTGTTTGTTTGTTTGTTTGTTTTTTGCCAAGTTCGAAAACTGAAAATTATATAATAATAAACTTTATTTACATAGCACCTTAGTATATTGGTTAAATAATGAGGGTTCTAATAGTAACCTCAAATAAATCTTAATCTGGCTAGTTATGAGAAGACAAGACTCCGAAAGAGGGGGTTAAGAATAAACATAGAGTCACAGAGACTGAATTTGTATTCAATAGGCACCGTGTATAAATTTGTGCAACACCAATGACATTAATAAACACCTCTGAATGGCCATTCAACTTCATAAATATGTACAGTGCAATATAAACAAAAATAAACAAATAATCAAATTCATTAACCTTTTCCTTTTGTGTGTGAATTAATAATTCACAATGTCCCCAAGGTTTCATTGTTCACACAACCTCCTAATAATTAAAGTCCTTGAAGGCTAAAGTTCAATAATACATGTTGAACATAGCAGATGTTGTTGGGATTTTGAATACCCGTGTGACAGAATCTTAAAGGTTCAAACAGTCTAAGAAGAAGTGGGAAAAAATAGAATTTCAAAAGGCTGTCGAAGCCTCCTACCAGCCCGGACCGAGCAGGTGAATCCCTCCAGACTGAGAGTGAAGGCTCTGAATCCTTACATGGGGTAGATGGTCCTCTGGTCTAGGTTCTGGGCTTTTTCTGTAGCTCACCATCATAATAATAATAATAATAATAATAATGAATTCAATTTATAACGCACTTTTCATTAATGAAAATCTCAAAGTGCTACAAAGTGCAACAGAATTAAATGTCAATAAAACAAGTAAAATCAATAACAGTATCA
>JBBPBX010028955.1:0-36198 GCA_038048925.1 Garcialebias charrua | reverse complement strand
AGAACCCCTTTTGGACATTTTGAATATCTAGTGATGCCTTTTGGGTTGTCAAATGCTCCTGCTGTGTTTCAGGCCTTGGTCAACGATGTACTGAGGGATTTTTTGTCTCAGTTTGTCTTCGTTTACCTGGACGACATCCTGATCTTCTCCAAGGACCCTCAACAACACACACAACATGTTCGGGCTGTTCTCCAGCGGCTGCTTGAGAACCAACTCTTCGTCAAAGCTGAGAAGTGTGAGTTCAGTGTGCCCTCTGTTGCCTTTTTGGGATTTGTGTTTAAGAGTGGACAGGTCTGGACGGACTCGGAGAAGGTCAAGGCTGTGATGGACTGGCCCACTCCTCTGAACCGCAAACAACTCCAACGCTTCCTGGGCTTCGCCAACTTTTATCGCCGTTTCATCAGGAACTTCAGTCAAGTTGTGTGTCCATTAACCAAACTCACCTCTTCTCTCCGTATTTTCTCTTGGAACAGGGAGGCTGAAGAGGCCTTCATCAAACTCAAGGGACTTTTTTCCTCTGCCCCTGTTCTAACCCATCCTGACACCAGTTTGCAGTTCATTGTTGAGGTTGACGCCTCGGACACCGGCGTGGGTGCTGTTCTCTCGCAGAGGTCCCCTGTTGATGGCAAGGTCCACCCTTGTGCATTTTTTTCTCGCCGCCTTTCTCCTTCTGAGGCCAACTACGACGTGGGAAATCGGGAATTGTTGGCCATCAAATTGGCTCTCGAGGAATGGAGGCATTGGTTAGAGGGGTCCAACCTGCCTTTTATTGTTCTCACCGACCATAAGAACCTTTCTTATCTACGGAGTGCCAAACGACTGAACCCGAGACAGGCCAGGTGGTCCCTGTTTTTCACCAGGTTCAATTTTTCTATCACTTATCGCCCTGGGTCCAAGAATGTTAAGCCTGATGCCCTGTCCAGACAATTCTCGTCTACAGATTCCGCCGAGACCACTGAGGCCATTCTCCCTCGCACCTGTGTTGTTGGTGCCACCTCCTGGGGGATCGAGAGGGACATCATTCAAGCTCAACAGACTGAACCTGATCCTGGTACTGGTCCACCTAATCGTTTGTTTGTTCCCGTGTCTGTGGTCAGCCAGGTCCTGCAATGGGTTCACTGTTCGAAGTTCTCCTGCCATCCTGGTGTCAATCGCATGACTTCCTTCACCAAGCGGCACTTCTGGTGGCCTACCCTTCCCCGTGATGTCAAGCGTTTTGTCGCTGCATGTGCTGTTTGTGCTCGAAATAAAAGCACCCATCAACCTCCTGCGGGTTTCCTCAGGCCCCTTGCTGTTCCTGGTCGTCCTTGGTCCCACATTGCTCTGGACTTCGTGACGGGTTTACCCCCTTCTGAAGGTAACACCGTCATCCTTACCATTGTTGACAGATTCTCTAAAGCTGCACATTTTGTTCCATTAACTAAACTCCCCTCTGCTCTGGAGACCGCTCACCTCATGGTCCAGCATGTCTTTCGACTTCACGGCATTCCTTGTGACATCGTCTCGGATCGTGGTCCCCAATTTGTGTCTCAAGTTTGGAAGGCTTTCTGTCAAGCCCTTGGTGCCTCGGTGAGCTTGTCTTCTGGTTATCATCCCCAAACCAACGGTCAGTCTGAAAGATGCAACCAAGAACTTGAGTCCTCTATTCGCTGTGTCATTGACAATAACCCTGCTGATTGGTCCTCTCTTCTCCCCTGGGTTGAGTATGCCCATAATACTCACACGTCCTCGGCTACGGGCCTCTCTCCTTTTGAAGCATCTCTGGGTTACCTGCCTCCACTGTTTCCCCACCAGGAGGTTGACGTGTCTGTCCCCTCTGTCCAGTACCACCTACGACGTTGCAGACGCATCTGGAGGCAGACCAAGGAGGCTCTTCTTCGGTCCCGTGAACAAACCAGGAGGTGGGCTGATCGTCGCCGTATTCCGGCTCCTCTGTACGCTGTGGGACAGAAGGTATGGCTCTCCACTCAGAACATCTCCCTCAAGGACACCTCCAGAAAACTGGGACCTCGGTTTATTGGACCTTTTCCTGTTGTCAAAATTGTTAACCCCTCTGCTGTTAAACTTCGGCTCCCTCGCTCTATGCGTGTTCATCCCACCTTCCACGTGTCCCAACTCAAGCCCTATGTGGAGGATCCTTTGAATCCTTCCGACCTCGATCGTCCACCCCCTCGTGTGGTTGATGATCAGACTGTGTTCACCGTTCGTCGACTCCTGGATGTTCGGAGACGGGGTCGTGGACATCAGTTTTTGGTTGATTGGGAGGGTTACGGCCCCGAGGAGAGATCTTGGATTCCCAGGTCCTTCATCTTGGATCCTGGTCTCATCACTGACTTTTTTGTGAGACATCCTGACAAGCGCCTTTGATCGCCTGGAGGCGATGTTTGAGGGGGGGTACTGTTGGGTTTGTGTTTGTGTGTATGTGAGAACTCACCTTGCAGTTGCTGAGTGTTGGAGATGGGAGTTCCTGGGTAACCAGCTGTTGCCAATCCGGTTAACGAGTCCAGCTGCTATTTAAGCCTTGGAGGAGGTTCCAGTCTTTGCTGAATCATTCAGTCACCTTGGGTACTGTGAGACAGCCATTTTAATGTTCTCCTTTGTGAACTTATGTTTAACCAGCTTATGTCTCCCTGTGTTTTCAAGACAAATCTGTGACTCACCTCTGGAACCCAAACTGGACAAGCTGCCTCCAAACTGGACTCCTTCTCTGAGAAAACTCTGTCCTCCAGCCTGACACTCCTCCACCAGCTGCCACCTGCAAGACACTACTTGGGACTCTTGGATAAATACAAGGAATTACTCACCTGATGGACACTCACCTCCTCCCTCTGGTCTGCCTCCTCCAAGTTCCTTCTGTAAGAGAGAGACTTAATTAAACACTAAAACTGCAATATTCCCCAAACATCATCATTAATCTTTTTCCCCCTTTCCTTCCAGGAACCCTGACTTCCTTTACCCCAGCACTGTAAATAAACTCACTTAACTGTTTACCTGTGTCTGTGATCCTTCTCAGCCTTGGTCTGAATTTGAGTACGTTTTCAGTAATTGTTTACAACACATGGACAGTTGGCACAGCGTCTTCCTTCAGTCTGGTACCTCTTTTCCCCTTAAATCCAAATGCCTGCATCATTGCTGACTCGTAGTCTTCCAATTTAAAGTGTTTTGAACACAAAACACTGCAACGCGATGGAGCATGAAGTCAGCACGGTGATGCACAGAGTCATATGCATGCATTCAGGGGGGCGGTCACTTTAGTGACGTGAGTGGCCATATATGGAGAGGGGCAGAGTTTGCCGGATCTGGTGCTAAAATCTCATGAAAATCATGAAATAACACAGTTAGCGTTATTACTCTACTATACCAAAAAAACTTTGCTGTTTTATTTCTAAAGTCAAAACTACTTATTAATGCCGGTGAAATTTGAAAACATGGTGGGTGTTGTCCTTTAATGAAGCAATCAGTTGTTGTTCTTTCAACATCTTTATTAAACTTCAAATCATATTAAATACACAAAATTATAATATCAAAATTAAAGTTTCACTTGTGCATATTCACAAGACCATAGGTCCCATTTTGGCCATACTTTTCCTAAAATATTACAAGTAAAAAAAATAAAGACTTCACCTTAGTGGATTTTGTAGAAACTTAAGCACCTTTTAGAACAAATCTTTGTAACACTTAACTCCACTGAATCTGGAAACAATTCAAGAAAAAAAATCTGGTTTGAGCTGAGGTAATACAATATGTCCCGCTAAAACATTTTAGAAACCAACCATCTATGAACTCACATAAGAACTCACCTACACAGCCACATTCACACATCACTTCCTGTTAAGTGCTTCAACATCAAAAGAAATAAAAGAACAACATCAAACAGGTATTTTCCTGACACACCCTTCAAGAACTATAAGGGATTATTTAAACAAACAGTCTGTATGATGGAGAAACTGACAAAAAAATCAGGTAGCTGTGCATGTGCATTATTGCCAGCCAAATCCATGGAGCACACATCACTTCCTGTTAAGTGCTTCAACATCAAAAGAAAAAAAAAGAACATTAAACAGGTATTTTCCTGACACACCCTTCAAAAACTATAAGGGATTTAAACAGTCTGTATGATGGAGAAACTGACAAAAAATCAGGTAGCTGTGTATGTGCATTATTGCCAGCCAAATCACTGGGGCAATTTGAGTTTCAGTGTCTGTACTTTTGGTGACAGCTTGGCTGAGTCCAGGTTCATCAGGATTTTCTGGTACACCTCGAATGTACGGGTCAGGCTTTTCGGATAGCTCAAGTTGAGTGCATAGATCAGTCCATAAAGCATCACGCACGCATGGCTGACACTCTGTAGGTTATGGAGGACTTCCACACCTTCCAGCACAACTCCAACATCAGCAAAGCGTCCATTACCTGGACCATCAGGACCACGACCCTCTGCTCGGACAGTGTAGATGCCCATGGTCTTCTCCGCAATGTCTGCCTCAGCCTCTCTGGATTCAATGTCCTGGAATATAAAGAGAACAGAATGATTGGTTATGTGATCCTAACCTTGACCACTAAAATCTAAGCAGCTCATCCTTAGGCCAAGTGAATGTTCATTTGAAGAAATTTCTTTAAAGCACTGCATATGTGTTATGTAGCATGTATGTATGTAGCATGTAGTATGTATGTATTATGTATGTGTGTAGTATGTATGTAATATGTATGTATGCGTGTAGTATGTATGTAATATGTATGTATGCGTGTAGTATATATGTAATATGTATGTATGCGTGTAGTATATATGTAATATGTATGTATGCGTGTAGTATATATGTAATATGTATGTATGCGTGTAGTATATATGTAATATGTATGTATGCATGTACAGGTAGTCCCCGATTTACGAGCGAGATCCGTTACAACGAGGCGCTCGTAAACCGGAAATCTCGTAATTTGGAACGGCCGCCATTTCTCTCGTAAATCCGGAATTTCGCTCGTAAATTGGAACGGTTTTCGCTAGCGCGACTAAAAACACTCTATTTTCATCCAAAAACTGCTTATGAGTGCATAAAAATGATCGGAAACGTGTGTCCATATGCTTAACTAACTAACTGTGGTGAAAAAACACATGAAAACTCAGTATTTTTTTCGTTTTTTCCAAAAATTCGCAGCTCGTAAGTCTGGAACCTCGCAGATCAGAGCGCTCGTAAATCGGGGACTACCTGTAGTATATATGTAATATGTATGTATGTAGTATATATGTAATATGTATGTATGTAGTATATATGTAATATGTATGTAGTATATATGTAATATGTATGTAGTATATATGTAATATGTATGTATGCGTGTAGTATATATGTAATATGTATGTATGCGTGTAGTATATATGTAATATGTATGTATGCGTGTAGTATATATGTAATATGTATGTATGCGTGTAGTATATATGTAATATGTATGTAGTATATATGTATGTATGTATGTATGTAGTATATATGTGTATGTATGTATGTAGTATATATGTAATATGTATGTATGTAGTATATATGTATGTATGTATGTATGTAGTATATATGTAATATTGTATGTAGTATATATGTATGTATGTAGTATATATGTAATATGTATGTATGTAGTATATATGTAATATGTATGTATGTATGTAGTATATATGTAATATGTATGTATGTATGTAGTATATATGTAATATGTATGTATGTATGTATGTATGTATGTATGTAGTATATATGTAATATGTATGTATGTATGTAGTATATATGTTATATGTATGTATGTATGTATGTAATATGTATGTATGTATGTATGTATGTATTCTGTATGTATGTATTATGTATGTTTGTATGTATGTATGTATGATGTTGTATGTATGTATGATGTATGTATTATGTATTTATGTATTCTGTATGTATGTAGTATGAATGTATGTATATAGTATGTGTGTAGTATGTATATATTCTGTATGTATGTAGTATGAATGTATTCTGTATGTATGTAGTATGAATGTATGTAGTACGTATGTAGCATGCATGTATGTATGTAGCATGCACAACACCAACATCAGCAAAACGTCCATTACCTGGACCATCAGGACCACGACCCTCTGCTCGGACAGTGTAGATGCCCATAGTCTTCTCCGCAATGTCTGCCTCAGCCTCTCTGGATTCAATGTCCTGGAATATAAAGAGAGCAGAATGATTGGTTATGTGATCCTAACCTTGACCACTAAAATCTAAGCAGCTCATCCTTAGGCCAAGTGAATGTTCATTTGAAGAAATTTCTTTAAAGCACTGTATATATGTGTTATGTATGTAACATGTATGTATGTATTCTGTATGTATGTAGTATGAATGTATGTAGTACGTATGTATGTAGCATGCATGCATGTATGTAGCATGCACAACACCAACATCAGCAAAGCGTCCATTACCTGGACCATCAGGACCACGACCCTCTGCTCGGACAGTGTAGATGCCCATGGTCTTCTCCGCAATGTCTGCCTCAGCCTCTCTGGATTCAATGTCCTGGAATATAAAGAGAACAGAATGATTGGTTATGTGATCCTAACCTTGACCACTAAAATCTAAGCAGCTCATCCTTAGGCCAAGTGAATGTTCATTTCAATCAATCAATCAATCAATCACCTTTATTTAACCAGGTAGAGCCCGTTGAGATCGAGATCTCTTTTACAAGGGTGACCTGGTCAAGTGGTCAGCAGCACACGTCACATTGGCAATAGGCATTTGCACTTATCAAAAGAAAATAAAGAAAACTACAATCACAGTAAACAGATGTTGACAGTTCAAAACCAACAGGATATGACAGATTTCTATATACATTATATACAAAACAAGCAGACAGACCTCGGTTGGGTAAATAAAGTTAAAAAATCAACAATGACATGTATATTGGATAAGTAATGGTTAGAAACATCTGCAATGGTCAAGTTTCTTGATGACATTTTCTACTACGGTTGACATAAAGGATCCAGGAGAGATGAATGTTGATAGTTTCAGATCTTTCTGTAAGTTGTTCCAGGCTGAGGGGACGGCGAAGCTGAATGCTCTTTTTCCTAGTTCAGTTCTGACAGGAGGAACTGACAGGAGGACTAAATCGTTAGAGCGCAGGGAGTAATGACTGTGTGATGTTTGTATTAAGGAGGTGAGGTATGACGGGACTAGGTTTAGGAGGGTCTTGTAGATGAAGGATATCCAGTGAGTGTATCTGCGAGTGCTGAGAGATGACCAGCCAGATTTTACGTAAAGCTCACAGTGATGAGTGCGATAACTGGAGTCAGTAATGAACCGAAGGGCACCGTGGTAAATGGAGTCTAAGGACTGTAGGTATTTTGATGCAGCACTCATGTACAGCACGTCACCATAATCTAGTATTGGCATGAATGTTGCAGCTACTAATGTTCTCCTGGCTTTGCATGAGAAGCAGGATTTGTTTCTGAAGAAGAAACCTAGCTTCAGTTTGAGTTTAGTGGCCATTTTGGAGATGTGGGTTTTAAAAGACAGTTCAGTGTCAATGTTGAAACCTAGATATTTGTAGGTGGAGACCATTTCTATTTGTTTTCCCTCTTGGGTTCCAATTTGAGGTGGGTTCTCTGGTTGCAGCTTTCTGTTGGCAAGAACCATGAACTTGCTTTTGTCGGCATTTAGGACCAGTCTAAGTTTTTGCAGCCGTGACTGAATAATATTAAAAGCATCCTGAAGAGAGGTGAAAGCTTGGCTGAGGGAGGAAGAACAGCAATAGATGATGGTGTCATCTGCGTAATAATGGTGGGAGGCATTTGACAGATCACTGCAAAGATCGTTGATGTATAGGGAGAAAAGAATGGGACCCAAGACAGAACCCTGTGGCACCCCTTTCACAACATCTAAGAATGTAGAGGAGGATCCGGCTACATGAACAGACTGCGTTCTGTCAGTTAGGTAGTTGGTGAACCAGGAGACTGCAAGTTTTGATAGACCAGAATGTTCCAGGATGTTTGTCAATAGACGGTTACGACTGACTTACCCGGTCCGGGTGCTTTCCGAGGAGTGAATTGTCGCTATCGGACCAGCGGGTTGCTGGAGCCGAGGATCCGGTCTTCGTGTTTCGGACCTGTGAGCTGTGGCGACAATTGTACGCCTGCCAAAGTGGCCTGGTTAGCATTGCAGCTGGGCCTCGTCTCGGACTGGTTAGCATTGTAGCTGGGCCTCGTCTCGGACCGGTTAGCATGGTGGCTGGGCCTCGTCTCTGCCTTCGGAGGTTTGGTTAAACCTCTGCGGACTTTGGCGGAGTACGGCTGCACATGTGTCTGACATAGTAAGCCGGTGAGCCGTGTAGCTGCAAGCTGGACCTCGTCTCGACCAGAGAGGACCTCGCCTGACCTCGGCGGACTTCTGTGGAGTTCGGAGGACTCGGTGACTGCACTTCGGCGGACTTCGGCAGACTTCGGAGGACTTCGACAGACTTCGGCGGACTTCGGAGAAATTCGGAGAAATTCGGCGGAAGAACTCGTGGGTGAACAGTGAGCCTATTTATTCAGGCTTTGACCTTCACAGAAAACTATTATTAAGACCAGAGTTACTGGGATTGAGGCAAACTTTGCCTTTTCACCAGCAATCTGTTGTATGTATATTAAACATGGCTGGTAAAGGAAAAAAAGGGAAGAAAGAACTTGTGGAAGAACAAGTTCAAGAACAAAGTCTTGAAACTATGGAAGATATAAAAAAGTCAATAAACTTTATAGGATTAGAACTAAAAAAGCTATCCACTAATCAAGAAAAATTGATTGGTTTATTGGAGGAAGTAAAGCTACTTAGACTTCAAATATCGGAAAAGGACAAGAAAATCTTGGAACTTGAAAACAAAGTGGATGATATAGAGAGGATCTTGAGACAAGAAAACCTGGTGATATCAGGATTAGAAGTTAAACCCAGATCCACAGAAGATGCAATGCCTCAGGATCTACAATCTCTGGAAGACCAAGTAGTGACTTTCTTACAAGATAAAGATATTAATATTACTCAAGACGATCTATCCATGTGTTACACCTTGCCTAACAAGTCTAACAAAAGCAAACCTGCTATAATTGTTAGATTTGTTAGCAGGAAAATAAGGAATACTGTATTAATGCAAACAAAAAAATTAAGTGGTACTAAGGTTTACATCAACGAACATTTAACTAAAAAAAAATAACAATATTGCATGGGCAGCAAGGTTGTTAAAAAAACAAAAAACAATAGTATCAACTTGGACAAGGAATGGTAATGTTTGGATTAGAGTGAAAGAAGGTCAACATGCAAAAATAATAAAAGACGTGAAGGAATTGGATAAATTTGGATAATCTACATGTAAATGAGTTGTCAGAATTATCGGCCTGGGAATGAATATATTTGGAAATGATAACGAATGATGACTCTGATCAAAAAATTTACAGTGTCAGTGATGAGATTGTAACGGAATTCTTTCCAACTGAAGACGTCTGTGAATATTATGATGAAACGAAGTTTAACGACATACGTCTAATCAAGCCTGGACTATCAATAATTCATTTCAATAGTAGAAGTTTAAATGCAAACATTTCAAACATTTCGGATTATTTAAAACAGTTAAAAACAACATTTACAATAATAGCATTATCAGAAACATGGCTTAACGATGAAAATGTAAATAATGTTTACATTGATGGGTACGAATTATATTATAGGAACAGAACTAACAGGAGAGGTGGTGGGGTGGCCCTTTTTGTTAAAAATGAAATAAAATGTAAACTAATTGATGAAATGTCTATAACTGAGGACAAAGTGATTGAAATGATAACAATTGAAATTATAAATAATAAGGATAAAAACATTATAATAAGTTGTGTTTATAGACCGCCTGATTCAAACATTGATACATTTACTGATAAAATTACTGAAATATTGGAAAAAGGTTGCACCAAAACAATGTTCGTATGTGGTGATTTCAATATCAATTTAGGGAGTTTGAGAAATTCCTATAATACCAGTACATTCATTGACTCAATGCATACTTTAAACCTTTACCCATTGATATCGAAACCAACAAGGATAACTACGCACAGTGCTACAATATTGGATAATATTTTTACAAATACAATAAATGGGGATGTGGTTAGTGGCATTCTAATGACTGATCTTAGTGACCACTTACCGATTTTTTCTATCTACAAAAAATATCATAGTACCGTAAACACCGGTGTATAATACGCTCCGGTGTATAATACGCTTTGGCCAATATTTGGAAATAAATCAGAAAAATCGGTAGATAATACGCTTCGGTGTATAATACGCGCTGCCGTGACAGTCTTTTTTATGGCCACTAGATGGCGCCAGGATACGCCTCCAGGTACAGTCTGCAGGTAAACAGACTACAGGGTGCATTAGCGCCCATAGCGGCCGAAACTGGTACTGCACCATTTTTAGGCCAAAATGAAAAAGCGAATCAGAGCCAAAAATGGGTCTAAAAATATGGGAAAAAATCTGTAGATAATACGCTTCGGTGTATAATACGCAGGACATTCAAATGAGCAATAAAAGTGCGTATTATACACCGGTATTTACGGTAATATGATCAAAATTGCAAAAAAGAATAAAATCATAAATACATCAAAAACAGCTATAGACAAATTTATAAATGATTTAGTTAATCTAAACTGGGATAATGTTTACGTGGAAGATGTTAATGAATCATATGATGAATTTATGAATACTTTGGAAACATTGTATGAAAAAAATTGTGTGCTCAACCATTATACTAAAAAGAAATTTGTGGATCAAAAATGGATGACTAATGGTTTGAGAAATGCTTGTAGAAAGAAAAATCATTTGTATTCTATTTTTTTGAAAAGTAAAACACAAGAAGCTGAAGATAAATATAAGAGGTACAAAAATAAACTAGTGGGGATAATAAGGAAACATAAGAAAGAATATTACAGTGATTTATTGAGTAAATGTAATGGGGACATGAGGGCAACATGGAAGGTTGTAAATAGTGTTGCAAAAAAACATGTAAGAAATAGTAATTCACAAAATTTTGTCATAAATGACAAGGAAACTACTGATAAAAATGAAATTGTTAACGGATTTAATAAATACTTTGTGGATGTTGGTGCAGACTTGGCTGCAAAAATACCGAAAGTTGACAAAAATATAAATCATTTAATTGAGGGTTATGTTAACAGTATGTTCCTGGAGAAAACTGATTCTGTAGAAATAATGAATATTGTAAACATGTTTGCTGACAAAAAATCTAAGGACTGGCTGGATATGGACATGACTTTTGTAAAAAATATAATGGGTTATGTCATTAAGCCTTTCACATATATATGTAACCTGTCCTTTTCTTCTGGAGTATTTCCTGATCGCATGAAAGTGGCTAAGGTGATACCTCTTTTCAAAAGTGGTTCCAAATCTGAGTTTAATAATTACAGACCTATATCATTATTGCCACAATTTTCAAAAATCTTGGAGAAACTGTTTGCAATCAGGATGGATCAATTTGTTGACAAATTTAATATTCTCACCAACAATCAATATGGATTTAGAACAGGAAATTCAACATCCATGGCTCTGATGGAGTTGATGGAATTAATTACTACAGCAGTGGATCAAAAGCAGTATTGTGTGGGTGTTTTTGTTGATTTAAAGAAAGCATTTGATACAGTGGATCATAATATACTCCTTGACAAGTTACATAGATATGGTATTAGAGGATTGGCATTGAAATGGGTTTGTAGTTACTTGAGTAAAAGGAAACAGTTTGTGCAGATGGATGAGGTGAAATCTGAGCTCAGCACTATAACATGTGGAGTTCCTCAGGGATCGATACTAGGACCAAAACTATTTATATTATATATAAATGATTTGGTACAGGTATCAGGACTCCTCAAGTGCATTCTTTTTGCTGATGACACCACTTTTTTCGGTTGTGGTAACAATATTCAACAAACTTTAGAATTAATGATGACAGAACTTGCAAAAATTCAGAATTGGTTTAAAATGAATAAATTAACGTTAAATTTGGATAAAACTAGTTATATGATCTTTAGTAATAAAAATAAATCAATTGATTTTCCATTTTTAATTGATGGATCTGTGATTCAAAGAGTTTCTGAAGCGAAGTTCTTGGGCATCATTATTGATGAAAAATTGTCTTGGAAACATCATGTAAGTTCAGTTAAAGCAAAATTATCGAGGTCTATTGCGATATTTTACAGAGTTAGGGATTTACTAAATGATAAAGCACTATATTTGTTGTACAATACATTATTTGTGCCACACTTAATTTATGGTATTAGCGTTTGGGGTACGGCGTGTAAATCAATTACCATGCCAATTTTTATATTGCAGAAAAGAGCTATTAGAATTATCACCAGAAAGAATTCTCATCATCCTTCAAGCATTTTGTTTTATCAAACAAAACTGTTGAAATTTTATGATTTAATTGATTATAATGTTTTGATAATTTTGTATAAAGCTCAAACTAATGCACTTCCTTCTAATATTCAGAAATATTTTGTCAGAAGAATGAGTAATTATAATCTTAAAGGGACAGATATATTTGTGAGGCCACCTTTTAGAACTAGTTTGAGGGGAAGATCTACCATAATTCAAGGAATAGGGTTATGGAATAAATTGGAGTCTGATATTAAAGTGGTCAGATCAATGGTTACATTCAAAAGAATGATTAAGTTTAAACGGTTAAAAACATATATTTAAATGAGTTGAAATTTGGAAGTTTGTGTATGACACCGAGGGTAGAAATTATTATTTAAGTTGTTCACTATTTTGGAAATTATATGAGTTGGTTGTATCATGTGTTTATTCTTAAATGCTAAAATTAAGTTGATTATTTATTTTGTAATCCAAGTACTGTAGTTGTGTTTATGAATTGTTTATGGGAGGAATAGGGGCAGAAAAAATAAGATTTTTTCTTCTTCTGCCGCCTTTCATTTTATATATTTTTTTCTCTCTTTTTGTATTGTATTGTTTTCTTGTTTTAATCATAAAATGAATGAATAAATAAATCAAATCAAATCAAATCAATAGTCTATGATCAACTGTATCAAATGCCTTGGACAGGTCTATAAATAGGGCAACACAGAATTGTTTGCAGTCCAGGGCATGTATGATGTCATTTAATACTTTGAGAACTGTAGTGACGGTGCTGTGTTGTTTTCTGAATCCTGACTGGAATTGTGATAGAATATGGTTTGCTTGTAGGAAATCAGTTAGCTGATCACAGACAAGTCTTTCGAACAGTTTGGCAAGAATGCATAATTTTGAAATTGGTCTGTAGTTGTTGACATTTGTTGGTTCACCCCCTTTTAGCAGAGGGAGAACAAAAGCTGATTTCCAGATTTTGGGTATTTTATTTGTGTTGAGACTGAGATTGAAAATATGGGAAAGAGGTTCAGCAATGAAATCTGCAGCTAGTTTTAGGAAAAGTGGTTCTATGTTGTCAGGTCCTGCTGCTTTGCGTGTGTCGAGAGTTTTTAGAGCATTTAGAACTTCAGCGGGAGATACTGATTCGAAGTCAAAGCGATTTGTGACCTGTTTGTCCAGCACATGTGGAGCTGGGGGTGGATTTGCATCAGTTTGGTCAGCAGATAACATTTCAGGATGTGTAGATTCAAACAGGGAGCCAGAGGATATAAAGTGTTCATTAAAACAGTTCAGAATTGATAATTTGTCTGACAGAATACCTGTGCTGGTCATGATGGAGCTGGGTTGGAGCATTTGAAGAAATTTCTTTAAAGCACTGTATATATGTGTTATGTATGTAACATGTATGTATGTATTCTGTATGTATGTAGTATGAATGTATGTAGTACGTATGTATGTAGCATGCATGTATGTATGTAGCATGCACAACACCAACATCAGCAAAGCGTCCATTACCTGGACCATCAGGACCACGACCCTCTGCTCGGACAGTGTAGATGCCCATGGTCTTCTCCGCAATGTCTGCCTCAGCCTCTCTGGATTCAATGCCCTGGAATATAAAGAGAGCAGAATGATTGGTTATGTGATCCTAACCTTGACCACTAAAATCTAAGCAGCTCATCCTTAGGCCAAGTGAATGTTCATTTGAAGAAATTTCTTTAAAGCACTGTATATACAGGTAGTCCCCGACTTACGAGCGAGTTCCGTTACAACGAGGTGCTCGTAACACGGAAATCTCGTAATTTGGAACGGCCGCCACGTGTCTCGTAAGTCCGGAATTTCGCTCGTAAGTTGGAACGGTTTTGCTAGCGCGACTACAAACACTCGTTTTTCATCGAAAAACTGCTTATGAGTGCATAAAAATGATCGGAAACGTGTGTCCACATGTTTAGCTAACGAACTGTGGTGAAAAAACACAGAAAAACTCAGTATTTTTTGCGTTTTTTCCAAAAATTCGCCAGCTCGTAAGTCCGGAACCTCGTAAGTTAGAGCGCTCGTAAGTCGGGGACTACCTGTATGTGTTATGTATGTAACATGTATGTATGTATTCTGTATGTATGTAGTATGAATGTATGTAGTATATGTATGTATGTAGCATGCATGTATGTATGTAGCATGCACAACACCAACATCAGCAAAGCGTCCATTACCTGGACCATCAGGACCACGACCCTCTGCTCGGACAGTGTAGATGCCCATGGTCTTCTCCGCAATGTCTGCCTCAGCCTCTCTGGATTCAAGGTCCTGGAATATAAAGAGAACAGAATGATTGGTTATGTGATCCTAACCTTGACCACTAAAATCTAATCTAAAATCTAAGACTTCCTCACCCTCTCCCTGCGAGATTGTTCTTCCTAGAAAACAAAACCGAGCTGTGATGGTCCACACAGACAAATGGTTTTATGGCATAACTTCACAAACAGGAATTCTTACCCGAATGATGTCCTCCTTCTCTGTCTCCTGAACCTGGTAGAGAATCTTTGACAGCTCCTGATCCGACTCCATTTTCCCTATGATACGTTCATTGTATGCTTCACTCTGAGTGCTCGCCAGCATGGTACAATACTGAACTATGTGTGTGTGTGTGAAAAGACACAAACAATTTCAAAATAAAAACAATATGGCAGAACGTTGTGGCAAACTTTCATCCAGCCAGACTTGACTTACTCATGCGACGGTGCTGACGGAGGATTTTAATGAAATCGAATGTGTTGACGCCCAACAACAGCTGGTTCTCACATTCTCTGTCATCACTGGCAGTCTGTAAAACAGGAGAAAAAGGGTGTCCAAAAGATCTGTGTGTGTGTGGGCACAAGTCAACTATCAACAAATGTCGACAGACAAACCTTGAGGATTTCTAAGACTTCATCAGCTTTCTTTTGAGAGACAATGGCATCGTCATAGAATAATAAGAATAAGAATGAATTTAATTTATAACGCACTTTTCATTAACAAAAATCTCAAAGTGTTAGAAACGACTGAACTGACGCTGGAGCCAAAAGGCATCGATGTCTCGAGGATGTAAATCTTTTTTCTTCACAGTCATCACATCACCTGTTCCACCAAACTACATAAACAGGAATTAATTAACAATAAAAAAAATTCTGAATAAAAAGGCTGAAGTACTGACTAATGACAAGAACACTACACTTACATTGGCTGTGTAGTGGTCACACATGCTTCCTCTCCTTCACCGTCTTCATCTGAGTGTTCATCTCGTACTTCTCCAAACTGGTCTTCATCTCCTTCCTGCAAACCAGAAAAATGATTACTTTTATAATTTATTTGGAGCACAAACATCTGTATGTTCCAAAGCTTTTGGGGACAAAATTTGCAATACCTTTTATCACTGAAATTCAAAGTCAGGTGAATCTTATTTTCGACGAGGGTCAGTTCGTTGTGCAGAAAGCTGTTAGAACAAAAAGGAATTTAACATCATGAAAAAAAAAACTTTACCTTAAAAAAAAATCTTATCTGACTTTATAGCACAAGGGTTCCAAGAACTTAATAATAATAATAATTTGTCACATTTGTCATCTGTGTATGTTTCCCATACTTGACAGACGAAATTGGTCTTCTGCCTTTAACCCAACCACCACCAGGTGGTGCAGCGAGCAGCGTAGTCGCGCTCGGGGAGCTGGAGAATTAGATGTGCACTCATAGACACCCCAAGGTGTGTAGTGGCCGGGGCGCGAACCCGCGTCCTTCACGTTCCTTAATAAATTCACGCAATGGTCAAATCTTCTGGATTTAAATTGTTTCACTTTGACGTCTTCCAAATCATCGCGTGCACTGTGTGCTCAGCATATTAAAGATGTTACTTTAAATAAAAATCTGTGATTTTGTTGTCCTGTGACATGTTCAAATCTGTTCTGCCATCTTTGTTTTGATTTTTGTGAAAACAAAGTCAAAAGATGCTTCTTGTTTGTTATTTTAAACGTTTTATTTAAAATAAACTGGAGTGCACAGAATAACTTTAAAATATGTTGTTTTACATTAAATGCAGACTAGGTTTCATCATCTATTCTGTGTAAATGTTCTGCTTGTTTTTATCACAAAGTGACTGTAATTACTCTTCGTGGCCGCTATAGAGGCGCTGTTGACGCCCGCTAGCTTAGCCTTTAGCTTAACCGTTAGCTTGCGAGTAGCATCTAACAAAATCGGATTAAAAGCAACTTACGCAAAGAGTTTTAGCCTGTATGTGATACTCACTAGAACCGCGTTCTTTTAAGAGACATACTCAATGTTATTAAACCTGTTGAGACAGGTTCTGTGATTTTTAAACGTTAAAGAAAAATCTCCGTTTGTCTTGTGGTTATGTGTTATGCACTGCGCAAATAAATTATAAATAAATCGAATTTTAGCTCAAAATTCGAATACAGCTCATAGTTTGTAAATGACCACCAAGTAATTACGTTCAAGTTTAAAGAAATTCGGCCGTGTGGTTTATGACCTACAGTATATTGCTAACAGACACTGAGCTAACAGTGAAGTGGCTAGTTCATAGGCCCTGAGCAGGAGGCTGGGCTGCGACAGACAGTCCGACCAGAGAAGGCTGCCGTCGGACACATGAGCTGCGACTCACTCGTGTATCTCCTAGCTGCTAAGAAGCAACTGGGGGAAAGAAACCCAGCGTACCCCCACCTTTCTTTTACCTGCGAATCTTTACTTCCACGGCACGCGATTGTCTCAAACGAAAATTTAAAATTATATTGTAGCTAGCCGCTAGCTAAGACTTATATTAGTTGGCTAGCTCTACCGTTAGCTAACACGAGCTGAGTCAATATCCAAATCGCCTGTTATAAAACATTTTGATACCAACCAACTTCATGCATTATGATTAAAAAAACATACTTACTGGTATCTGTTAAGAAGATATTTCCCAAGAGAAGCAAGCAAACGCGCTCAAAAATGAGGCTCTGCGCAAGTGCGATGTGTGTGTGTTCTGAGCATGCGCGTTGTGTGAGGTTCTGCGCATGTGAAATAGGGGCAGATATAATAAGATTTCATCTTCTTTCTGCTCCCTTCATTTTATCCTACTTGTAATCTTGTATCTGATGAAACTGTCTTGTATTGTTCTTTTAAAGCTTTACATATGTTGTATAACACAATCATTGCTCCACATTTAATCTATTGTATTGAGGTTTGGGGAAAAGCATGCAAAACTATTACAAAGCCTGTTTTTATTTTACAAAAGAGAGCTGTAAGAGTAATCACCAGAAAACATTTCACTCACCCTTCAAACACCTTGTTTATTCAACTAAACTTATTGAAATTCCAGGAATTGGTAGAATATAGTATTTTATCAATTATGTATAGGGCTCATAATAACACATTACCTTTAAATATCCAAAGAAATTTTATAAAAAGACAAAGTTATTACAATCTCAAAGGGACAGAGATATTCATCAAACCACAATTCAGAACCAGCTTAAAAGGACGGTCTACCTCAATTCAGGGAATTCGATTGTGGAATGCTCTGGAGAGTGATGTTAAAAATGAAAAATCAATGTATACATTTAAGAAAAAGGTCAAAAAGGACTTGCTCAAAAACTATATATGATGTAATCTTGCGTGTTTGTGTATTACAATTATGTTGTACTTATGATGTACGGTACGTTTGTGTATTACAGTTAGAAAAATTAAGTAGAGTTATTCATTTTATGAAGCAGTTTGTGTATTACAGTTAGAAAAATTAAGTAGAATTATTCATTTTTGTGATGAATTTGTGTATTACAATTAGGAAAATTAAGTAGAATTATTCATTTTGTGAACATCTTGATGTTGTGCCATCTTTTAGTTTGTGTATTTCAATTAGAAAAATTAAGTAGAATTAAGTAGAATTATTCATTTTATGATCTAGTTTGTGTATTACAGTTAGGAAAATTAATTTAAAAAAAAAAATAGGAAAATTAAATAAAATTATAAAAAAAAAAAAAAAAAAAAAAATTAGAATTAGAAAATTAATTAGAATTATGGGTGATGTAGTTTGTGTATTACAGTTAGAAATATTAAGTAGAATTATTCATTTTGTGATCTAGTTTATGTTTTACAGTCAGGAAAATTAAGTAGAATTATTCATTTTGTGATGTAGTTTGTGTATTACAGTTAGGAAAATAGGTAGAACTATTCATTCTGTGATGTTGCTTGAAAGTTATCATTGGTTGAACAAACTGTGAAATAGGGGCAGATATAATAAGATTTCATCTTCTTTCTGCTCCCTTCATTTTATCCTACTTGTAATCTTGTATCTGATGAAACTGTCTTGTATTGTTCTTTTAAAATGAATGAATAAACATCAAATCAAATCAAATCAATTTCACCCATTTAAATTCACATAACTTCTATGTAAACCAGTCACACAAATTTATATAATATAATCTTGATTGTTTTATATCTTTGATATCTTTGATTATTTAAACAATGTTAGTAAGTAATACTAATTACATTCAATAAAGTTGATAATTTATTAAATGATGTATATAATCTTTCATTTTAATGCATAAATATAAAAAAAATGAGTTTTTAAATAAAATCAAGTAGATTTAAATGTATAAAACTTACTTATGCCATGAATCATTTCTGTGAGTGTACATGGTTTTATTTTATTTTTTTTCAAACGTTATCCACCTTATTTTCGTTTTCGCGGCACTACCCATAATTCATAGCGGAAGCCGGGAGTGTACTTCCGCCCGCGGTCCCGCGCTCTTGTTTACGTTTGTGGGGAAACATACTTGCTAGCGATTTATTTATTTATTTACACAAAAGTTTCCTTTACCTCACGTAAATGGAAGCTCATAAGAGGTGGATAATTCCAAGGATGTTTTAAGAAGCTGCGAAGATAAGACGTTAACTGCGAAGATAAGACGTTATCTGTGCTTCAGCTGTCACTGAGCAGTGACAGCTGAGGCACAGATAACGTCTTATCTCACTGCTCACGGACAGGCTGACTGGACACTGTGGAAGGTACATCACTTATATCAGAATATTTAGATCACAGCCAGACATTAATAGTCAGAGTTCAAGTCTGTGCTGTGAATGGAAGCATACATTTAATATAAAATTGGTTGAAAATGTCACAATTGAAATGTACAAAGTTGAAACACATGCTGTTTAATTAACAAGTTGATAAAGTAGTTATATATTTTCTGCAATATTCAAATACAAGATAATATGAAATATGTACATTGTTTTGAGAAAACCATGTGTTGCCATTTAAAGAAGAACCTGTTACATTGTGGTTGAATAAAACAAAAAAAGAAGTCATTTTTCAGTTGATCTCATACATACACTATTACATAAGCTTTTCAACAAAAACATTCATGGTGTATTATATACAAAAGAGAAACATAGAAATTATTTACTCCATATCTAAACATTTCTGTGTTAAGGTCCTCTCTCAGGTCGTAGAATCTTCAACCAGCAGACTCCCAGGACATGGATGGAAACTCGACTTCGTCCAGAAGTTTTGTGCAGTCGTACACACAGCAACAAACGAGTTAAAATCTTCTATAAATAAATCTGCTGTTCATTTACATTTGTTATTTTTGTTGTTATTTCAATAATTAAAATACACTGTTCAATAATGTGAAGTAGTTTCATTGTGATGTCACCCATACTACTCATTGTAATAAACATAAATAAAAACTAAAGGTCCTGATTGTTCTTAGGCCAGTGTTTTTATTCACATGTGCAAAGCAAAAAAACATTCATTTTGCTTATAAGTTTTGATCACCCAGGAGACTGACAAAGTTCAGAATAAAAGCTATAATTATACATTTAAAACAGTTGAAACTGAATACTGTACAATATGACAACTGTGGGTGGTGTTGTCTTAATGAAAATGAATTGGCACAGAATAAAGATCAAAACCAATTCAACAAGCAATGATGGAGACCAGCAAACTGAACAGATTTCTCTTCATGTGGAACTGTCCGATTTCAGCCAACTCCACAGGAATCCAAGGTGTAGATCTGAGACTGGACCCAGGTGTACGATCTGAGACTGGACCCAGGTGTACAAACTTATCTCTGGATGGATCTCGTGGCTTCAATGTTCTGTAAAGTAGAAAAAGAAAACTTGTCTTGTCATAGACAGTGTGTACAGTACAGTATTAGTACTAAAATGAGTAAATAAAGCATTTACTTAATGTAGGATCTTATCTCTGGATGGATCTCGTGGCTTCAGTCTTCTGTAAAGTAGAAAAAGAAAACTTGTCTTGTGATAGACAGTGTGAACAGTACAGTACAGTATTTGTACTAAAATGAGTAAATAAAGCATTTACTTAATGTAGGATCTTATCCCTGGATGGATCTCGTGGCTTCAGTCTTCTGTAAAGTAGAAAAAGAAAACTTGTCTTGTCATAGACAGTGTGTACAGTACAGTATTAGTACTAAAATGAGTAAATAAAGCATTTACTTAATGTAGGATCTTATTTCTGGATGGATCTCGTGGCTTCAGTCTTCTGTAAAGTAGAAAAAGAAAACTTGTCTTGTGATAGACAGTGTGAACAGTACAGTACAGTATTTGTACTAAAATGAGTAAATAAAGCATTTACTTAATGTAGGATCTTATCCCTGGATGGATCTCGTGGCTTCAGTCTTCTGTAAAGTAGAAAAATAAAACTTGTCTTGTCATAGACAGTGTGTACAGTGCAGTATTAGTATTAAAATGAGTAAATAAAGCATTTACTTAACAGATCTGTCATTAAATAATATAAATAAATATAAATAATACTGTACAGTTATATTATTTAATGACAGATTTGTTAAGTAAATTCTTTATTTACTCACATTTTAGTACAAATGTAGCTTCATGTGCACTTTTCTCCTCTTTAATTTACATCATTATTTTAAATGTGCTTTAATAACTCTGGTTTAATGACGGGTCAGGTTTTGAGGCCTAGTCATTGTTGACACGGTCTGTCTTTGAAAAAAGATGTGTAAACTGTCTCAATCATATAACCAGCTAAATAACAGTTTAACTAAAATAACACAGCCAAAAAAAAAGTCCAGGCTCAAGAACCAGCACTTTGTTGTGAGTGTTACCGTCTGGAAGTTAGCCTTTAAAGTAGCTACATGCTAAGCTAACCACAGCATTATCACAGCAGTACAGACGCTAAATCATGAAAAAAACAAAAAAAAAAACAGCTACTAAACAGACGGTTATACTCCGATATTGTTCTGACATGGTTTCACAAAATGATTTATATAGAATATTTTGTTTACCGAACTAAAGTTGATCGGAGCGCGACGTCTTCGAGAGCAGGTCCGAGGCTGAGTCAGACAGAGGAAGGAGCAGCTGACAGCTCCTCCGATGGACGTAGATCCTTCACGTTTACAACAGCGCGTTGCTCAAACGTATACCTGGCTGTAACACCCTCTAACCCAGCAAGAAACAACCCCAAAAATTAAAAAAAACGAGAGAAAATAAACTGTTGTCCCGGCTTGTTTTTCACAGCCAACCACACACTACAGGACTTCCGGGTTCCGGCGGAAGTTTACCACCGGGAGGGGGCGGCACCGGACTGTCATGGCGGCCTACATGAGCTTTTGGCGAAAGAGGTGGATAAACACAGGATATGCAAGCAGCGAGAGAAAATTCAGCAGGAGGCAGAGCAGATGTCAAGTTCGGCAGAGCTCTGAGGGGGAGGGAGCAGAAAGCTTTCCCTGTTCAAAATTTTTCTAAGATCCAATGGTTTTGTTCCTCAGGCAGAGGCCACGCCTCCAGCAAGAATCGTTTCTCAATGGAGAAGTCCCAGACCCTAGTCCGAAGCGAAGTGAAGGACAAGGGTCTGGTTTTAACCAGGCTAGTTGTATGTACAATCATCGACCGTTTTTCCAAAGCCGCACACTTCACACCCCTAGTAAAACTACCCTCAGCATCCGAGACAGCACAGATCATGGTCAAACATGTTTTTCGTCTGCATGGTATACCTCTTGATATCGTTTCCGACAGAGGCCCTCAATTCATCTCCCAAGTCTGGAAGGCCTTCTGTCAAGCTCTGGGAGCCACCTCCAGCCTGACGTCGGGTTATCACCCTCAGTCGAATGGGCAGACTGAGAGGTGTAACCAAGAGCTCGAAACCGCTTTGAGGTGCGTTATTGAACATAACCCTGTCTCCTGGAGTCAACACCTGCCTTGGGTTGAGTACGCACACAATTCTCAAGTTTCGTCTGCCACTGGTTTGTCCCCGTTTGAGGCCTCTTTGGGATACACTCCAGCCTCATTTCCCTCACAAAAAACTGACATTTCTGTTCCCTCTGCCCAGCATCATCTCCGTCGGTATCGCAGGGTTTGGCTCCAGACCAGGGCAGCTCTCCTCAGGACGGCTGAACAAAACAAACGGTTTGCTGACCGCAACCGTTCTTCTGCTCCCGATTACCAGGTGGGACAGAAGGTTTGGTTGTCCACCAGAGACATTAAATTAAAGGACACTCCCAGGAAGCTGGCCCCCAGGTTCATTGGCCCCTTCCCGATTGTCAGGATCATTAATCCTGCTGCTGTCCGACTACAACTGCCTTCCACCCTACGGATCCATCCCACGTTCCATGTCTCTCAGATTAAACCTGTCTCCTCCAGCCCACTTCACCCTCCTGCCGATCCTCCTCCTCCGCCTCGATTCGTCAACGATGACCCTGTCTACTCCGTCAGACGCCTGCTGGACGTTCGTCGCAGGGGTCGACAACTCCAGTACCTGGTGGATTGGGAGGGCTATGGCCCCGAAGAACGGTCGTGGGTTCCCCTCTCCTTCATTCTAGACCCCTCCCTTGTCTCTTCTTTTTACAGGGACCACCCGGACAGGAGATCGCCTAGAGGCGATGCTAGAGGGGGGGGGGGTACTGTAGGAGTCCTGCCTTCCCCTCCAGCATCCTCAAGCAGCAGCTAATCAGCTGATTAGCTACACCTGTACCTGCCTCCTAGACCTCCACCTCCTGCTCTACTTAAACCACAACCAGACGTTCAGCCAACGCTCGAACATTAGATTACCTTGGGTAATGTTGTGACAGCCTCAGATTCCTAGTTATTGACTCGTCTGCACTAACCTGTTTGCCTTTGCCCGTCTGTTCAGCTCCTGTTCCGTCCTGCTTGTCCGCTCGTCTCCAAGGCTACGTCTGGTTGCCAACCCTGCACACCAAACCCATAACTAAGGACTTCATTCTGAACATCTTCACCACTCTTCAACTTCATCTGTACTCACCCACTGGACCCACAGTCTCTCTGGACCTCGCCCTCCGTAAACCCATTACTCCGACGCCACCTGCAAACGAATTCTACAGTAAGGACAAATACTTCTATCAGCACAATTGTTATAAAGAATCATTTGGACCTCAGGATATTCACCGCCTCCCCTCTTCTCTCCACGGCCCATTCCAGTTCCTGCACTGTAAATAAAAAGATCACTTTTGTACTCGCTTGTCCTCGTGTTCTTTGGTATGCCATTTGGGGTCATATTCAGCAAACATCATGTAAGTCATGTAATCCTGGTCCGGGGGCCTTTCTGGGTGGAGTTTGCATGTTCTCTCCGTGCATGCGTGGGTTTTCTCCGGGTACTCCGGTTTCCTCCCACAGTCCAAAAACATGCATGTTAGGTTGATTGGTAACTCTAAATTGACCCTGGGTGTGAGTGAGACAGGTCCCTCTTGTAAATGAGTCCCGTGGCTCAACGAGGATAGCCTGTATAAATAAAGGTTGAATGAAAAGTGTGGGGTTGTTTTTCAGGAGCTAGGCTTGGTCCCTTAGTTATAGTGAAAGGAACTCTTGACTGATTCAGAATACCAAGATATTTTGGACAATTCCATGCTCCCAACTTTGTGGGAACAGTTTGGAGCTGGCCTTTTCCTCTTCCAACATGACTATGCACCAGTGCACAAAGCAAGGTCCATAAAGACATGGATGGCAGAGTCTGGTGGGGATGAACTTGACTGGCCTGCACAGAATCCTAACCTCAACCCGATAGAACACCTTTGGGATGAATTAGAACGGAGACTGAGAGCTTGGCCTTCTCGTCAAACATTAGTATGTGACCTCACAAATGTGCTTCTAGAAGAATGGTCAAAAATCCCCATAAACACACTCCTAAACCTTGTGGACAGCCTCCTAAGAAGAGTTGAAGCTGTTCTGGCTGCAAAGGGTTGACCAAAGTCATATTGAACCCTATGGATTAGGAATGGGATGTCACTTAAACTCATATTAAAAGGGGCAGATATCGTAAGTTCCCTTTCAGTTGGTCTCTCGCTATGGGAATTGCGCCCCCGCATGATTACCTGAAGGAATATACTCACGCCTTTACGGCCAGGGGCGTCACCGCCGCGCCAGAGGCCCCGCCCTCTGGTTACTTAAGCGGATTGCGCCCCTCCATCTTTCTCTTTTTTGCCCTTCACCTTGCTTAAACCTGAACTACCTCTTCGCGGGACTTCTCCGATTCTTCATCGCTCAACCAGAGATGAGCCCTTTCCCTACACAGAGCACACAGAGAATTATTCTTGCGTACTACTGGACTAGCAAAAGCTAGTCCGGCACATTTCTCTTAACCCCAAAGTATTTTCTTCTCCTCTCTCTACAGGTTGCTTCGCTCGATGGCGCTAACTACGCCACAAGAAAAAAGCTACCTCGCTAACTCCTAGCGAGCTAGCCAATGAAAGCGACACAACGGAGGAGACTTTTCAAGGAAAAAGAAAGAAGATTCTGGAAGGACTCGCTTGCCTCATCTTGGACATGCCTCCGGAGAAGGGAAAGTGAAAGGCGAGACTTCCAAGGAAAACCAACGGGACAGTGAGCCTAACCTCGCGTGCCTGTCCTAGCGGATGTGTCTTTTCCCTCGCAGCAACGGACACCCACGAGGCTTGTCCAATCTGCTTGGGGATGCTGCATGCAAAACAGCATTGGATACGCCCGACTTTTGCCCACATTGCAACCTCATGATGGATGCGGTGCTGCGGCATCGGGTTGACCTCGTCGCCAAGGCCATGGGCTCTTCAGCGACACCAGCATACGCGGACACCATAGAGCCCCTCACTCCCACGCCGGAGCTCAAGAACATGGCTCTACATGACAGCACATGTGTCAAATGGAGCGACAGCCCTGACGTGCTGGCTCCCATGGTGGACCTGAAGGCTGAGTTAGACTCGCGCTTTGGTCCGCAGGCTGGAGAGCGCGCTGCGCGTGCACTGTGCCGTGCGGCGAAATGCGTTTACAGTGTCGCCTCTGTGTTTATAGTTGTCGCACGGCAGGGCATGGCAAAGTGCTGTTCTTTTACCGACCAGCAGGTGGCAGTACCCTCTAAAACCTGTGCATATGTTGCAAGAAAGGTGTAGAAGAAGAAATCTACCGTAGAAGAAGAACTGTTTGAAATCACACAACAAAAACAAATAGCTTTCCGCTCGCGTGCTGAACTGTTGTCTTTATTTGCGGTTTTAATGCATGGAGTCAGCGGAGGAGAAAGCGATCACGTGACTTTTGGCGAAAAAACAAAAGAAAAGTCCGACTCCAGATCAGGAATGAAGGAGAATTTAATACATTTTGTGTCACAAAACATTCCTCCATGCGTCGCGACGCCGTCTCCACGACCACAGCGGCGCAAACAGCTGCAGGCTCCGGCGTGAAGAGGGTGAAGGCTGTCGGTGGGGACCTGTCAATCAAATCGTAGCGCCCACGGCGCGCGCATAGGCTTGCGGAGTTTCAAAAATTCAGAGGTGCACGACACGCGCTAATCCCACGCGCGGGGCCAACGCGCAGGGGCGGGGACTGTGAAATTACGTCACTTTTGAAGCGCGTATCCTCGCGCGTTGAGCGACGCGTCGAGTATGAATCTAGCTTAACAGTTGAATTCGACACCCGGGGCATGATGAACAAGGACGAGATCTCGATTTCAGCCTCGGGCAAATTTTCAACGGAGGAGGCGGATATGGAACTGGAGGATCAAGGTGAAGACCTCTCCCAGACCCCATTACCTGTGCTCCCAGAAACTGACTTTTCCATCCCTGCTCTGTTCGACTTGTGCCACAGAGCAACGGATGCGCTGTACATCCCATGGCCTGAACCTCCGCCTCGCCAACAGGTCACGAGGCTGGCAGGAAACTATTTCTACTCGAAACAGCAGGCCGCCACGAGGCAAAAGATGCCCGTGTTCCCGGATTTTATGACAGAACTAACGCGCACCTGGACTCAGTCACGAGCCCCTATGCTTCTCCCCCTCTCACAGTTCCTCGACGTGGATGGGATGGATGAAGTTGGAATAGCTAACGTGCCTCAGATCGAGGACACTCTAGCGTCTCACCTGGCTCCTAAAACATCAGGAACAAAACCAACTCTTCCCAGCTAGGCTTGCCGGGCCTCGGCGTCTCTTCTCGAGAAATGCTACAGGGCTCAGGGACTCGCGGCATGCGCCATGAACGCATCCGCGTTAATGCAGGCTTACCTAGCCGAAAAACTGCAACAACTCCAAATGACAACGGACAAGCAGGCGGCTGCCGAATTGCTGGAAGAAGCCTGCAGAGCAACAGACTTTGTGCTCCGTATGATGGGGACAGCTGCTGTTGCACAAGGTAGGGGAATGGCGGAAGTTGTCATCGTGATCCGCCACCTCTGAATTACTCTGATGGATCTCCCGGAGGGACAGAAGGTGCCTTTTCTCCACCACTCGATAGAGCCGGCGGGATTATTTGGTAAAGCTTTGGAGCAAATTCAGACCAAGCTGGACCAAAGACGCAGACAGGCCGAAGCTCTCCGGGTGGGCATTCCCCGGAGAAGTTTCGCCCCCCCAAGGGAGTCTGCTGGTAGCAGACCTGCGCAACCTCGGCACCACTCAGCAACCCGTGCCCCGCCGCAGAAGCGGCCAGCATACGAGGAGGAGCCCAGGCAAAGACCCCCAGGGCCCACCTCGTACCGAGCACGCATGGAGCAAAAACAGGTTTGTCCCCCGCCAGGCGACCAAACACAGGGACTCCTCTGCGAATCGTGACAACAGAAAGAACTGTGCCTGATGAACCAGGTCCACGTGTCCACATTACAGGGTCACCCACCCACGTGGTAACGGGAATGATCCTTTCATGTCCAGACTTTGCTTGTAACACAGTACAATCAGCTGGTATATTTACAGCATGCAAAAATCATGCTTTCTCTGCTGTGAGTGACATAAATTCATGTACGTCATTGTACATAAGCACAAATAAAGTTCATCAAACAGCTCCTCACTGTTTTATTGACCAAAAAAAACACAAACAACAACAACACAGAACAGGTCTTCTGACCTGCAAGCCGTCATAAAGAGAGAGGGCCTTTTTCCCCCTCTCTCTCACGGCCCACGGGGTATTAGCATAATTGATAAGCCCCAGCAGAGTGTCTCTGCAATGAGCAGACGCAGAGGCGTCTGCGAACCCCCCCCCCACTCCTCTCAGGAAGACAGGTGGGAGGGTCACGTGCTCAAGCCCTAGTTCCATTGTGAACAACGGGAGAGCCAATACACTAACCAGACGAACACGTGACATGTCAGCTCCTCAGAGAGGCAAGCTGACAAAGTCTGACAACGGGGGGGCTTCATCAGACGCCCTCAGGCAGCTACAAATTTCACACCTTCACAACAATGACTGTGTTCAGCCGGTTGTGAATAAAAACAAACCTGAGCCGAATCAGATTTCTCTTCCTGTTTTCCAAGAGGAACTGAGCTCCTTATCATCAAATAATCTCAAGTCTGCCAAACCAGGAGGCACACCCCCACGCTAGCATGGTGCAGCTGTTCCTTTGTTATTAACGAGGGACATGAAATGCTCGAGCAGTACTCAGACAACACGTCTCTCTGTGTTGATCCAAAATTGCTTTCAAAAATAATTCCTCCATGGGGTGATGCACGGACCTCGGTCGGTTTGCCTGGTACCAACGCTCCATTAAAGCAAAGGACCAGTAAACTGGACCATCCCAAGAAAAAAATCGGAGTTAGGAGGTCTGCTCGTTTACATAACTTGCAACCTCACGACAGAACTCCAGATTTGGAGGAGGAAAATATATTTTCCGCTCAAAACCTGTCTAATAAAGTTGACAGACTACATCAGCCCTCAATTAACCCTGAGCAGGGTAACTTGGGAGCTCATCAACAAGAAGACCTTCCCAACCTGGTTGACCCCAAGAGGTTAACAGCTTCTGTGTCACCAGAAGGGACAATACAACCACCTAGGCCAGGAACTACCAAAAGCCTCAGCTTGTTGGCTGAAAAGAACAGGTTGATGGCGTCAGGCTTGACAGAAAATGTGGTATTGACCATACAAAATGCCCGTGCTGGTTCAACACAATCTTTATACGCACAAAAGTGGTGCATTTTTGAAGCCTGGTGCTCAGAAAGAATTTTTTTTTCTTTTTTTTTCTTTTTTTAATTGGCATTTTTAGTAATAAAACAAACTACAGTATCATCAACACCCCTCCCAAACCAAACAGAACAGCACATCGAATAACAAAGGTTACACAGTCAAAACAACATAAGATAAATACACCAGATTATGAATCACACCATTTCAACAATACACAAGAGAGCAAGGTCTCATATAATACCGGACATTAGTCTAATGACCAACTACGATACCTTCATTGAATAGATTTTAGTACAGAGTCACATATTGTCCCAAACATGTTCATTTTGTCCTCGTTGTAATATCTCAATCTTTCCAGAGACATTGGCCCTCATTCACGAACCGTTCGTACGCACAGACTTGTTCTTAAACTGTGCGTACGAGTGATTTAGGATCATTTGTGGCATTCAACAATGTTTTCGTATCCTAGGATTTTTTTCAGATACAAACAAAATCTACGTGTGGTCCAGACCTGTCGTATAATTTAGAGCAGTCGGTCCGCTGTTATCCAGACGGAATTTCCTTCACTTAATAACTTATATTTCGTTATATAGAAAATATTCTGAGTTTGAAAATAATTAAATGCAACGACACAAGATGGTTAAATTAAAATAAAGCGGCGTCAAACCCCCCCGCGCCCCGCGCCCCACGTCGACCACCGCGCGTGGAGCGTGGGCCCCCCCTGTGCCCCGCGCCCCAGGGATGGTCCGTGCGTGCCGCACGGGTGGGTCCTCGGCTCATAGCTGACACACACACACACAGCGCCGCTGCAGAGGGAGGGAAAAAAAAGCGAAGCTTATACAGTCGTTTCATGTCATTTTTAATATAAATCTGCCTGTTGACTGAATGGATGCACACAGATGTCATCTGTATTCTGTGTGGATCGCGCGTAAGTGGGTCTACGCTCAGATCCGGGGCTGAACTATGATCAAAGGCGAGTCAATTTAATTCGCCAAACCGCATTTGTGTGTTTTCTGACGCATAAAAAGCCGGACCGACCTGTTTATGAATGGACACTTCCTGCTCGCGGTGGCAGGAAACTATATCCTTATATGGTGTTCAGAGGGGTGGGAATTATGTAAATAACCTCTCGCGTGCACGAGCAGGTGAATAGGACAGGTGGGATTCATCATTATTTACGCACCTCATTTACACACGTTTCCTGACGATAGAAGTGTTTGTTGAATCTGACGTGGCATGTTCGTACGAACACTTCGTACGAACAAAAGTAAGAGAAATTTAGGATAAAAATACGAACATTTTCGTGAATGAGGGCCAATGGGTTTGCTAATTCTCCCAACCACTGTTCAAATGTGGATACAAAGTCCTTCTTCCAAACCTTCAAGATCAACTTCTTAGCGATCACCATTCCAAATAGAATGGCTACTGTCTCATATTTATTGGCCAGGAGCAAAACCCCTGGAGCTACAAGAATTGCAACCAGGGGATCAGGATCCCATTGCTTCCCAAAAGCAGTGGAAAAGAAATAAAAAGTTTTCTTCCAAAATGTATGAAGCTGTATACATGACCAAAAGGAGTGGAGCAAGTTGCCCGTTGCAGCTTTACACCGATTACACATTGGTGACTCATTCGGATAAAAAGTACTTAATTTTTGTCTTGAATAATAAAGTCTATGTAATGTTTTGAATTGTATAAGATTATGCCTAGAGTTAACTGAACAGTCAAGTATACTCTTAAAAATTTCCTCCCACACATCGTCAGGTATCTGCTGTCCCATCTCATCCTCCCATTCCTTCTTGATTTTAGTTAGGTCTACCGGTGCATTATTGAGAATGCTGTAAAAGTATGACACTGCCCCATGATTAACCGGATCAAATTTATTTATTGCCTCCAGAGTCTCGTGCCTGGTAAGAGTTCTAAAATTTGATAAATTTTTACTAACGTTGTCACTAATCTGTAGAAAACGAAAGAATCCCAACCGTGGAACATCATATACAGAGCTCAACTGAGTAAAGGACGCAAGGGTGCCATCAACGTACAGATCCCCCACCATACGGATACCCTTCATTCTCCACATCTGAAAACCGACATCGCTGAGACCCGGAACAAAAGAGTGGTTTTCGCAAATGGGAGCATCCAACTAGACTGCCGGAGCTTTTATATAACTCTGTATCTGTTTCCAAATTCCTATAGTATTGCCAAAAACCAGATTTTTATTGTAAAGGTTTTTATTTTATTTTAGTAGGGCTGTTATGGAGGGCAGCCAAAGTTGTATTATGACAATGTCGTTGTTCCAAGGATAGCCAAGCAGGGCAGAGATTGTGAGACTGGTGCGGGCCTTTCTTCCACCATGCTATAATGGATAGGTGAGAAGCCCAATAATATAATTTGAAATCTGGCAATGAAAATCCTCCTATCGCTTTTGTTTTGCATAGGTGTTTTTTGGAAATTCTAACATTCCTGTACCCCCAGATAAAGGGAATGATGATGGAGTCTAACTGTTTGAAGTATGACATACTTATAAAACATGGAACAGAAAGGAATAGATGAAGAAACCGTGGCAATACCACCATTTTAATTGCATTAATTTTGCCGACCATAGATAGAGGGAGAGTCTTCCAAAAATCAATATTCTGCTTAAGTTGCGTAATTTTATTCTGCCAATTCAGTTGTAAGAGATCCTCCGGTCTCCTTGTTATCGTCACCCCCAAATATGTGAAGGTTTTATAGGTTATCTGAAAAGACGTTTCTCTCAAAAAGGTCAGATCTTCTTCGGATGAGAGTGGCATTACTACACTCTTATCCCAATTAATGGAGAATCCGGAGAAGCTGCCAAATGTTTTAATCTTCTTTAAAAGGGGAGACATTGAAACCTGCGGTTCCAAAATGTACAAGAGTATGTCATCGGCATAGAGCGAGATGTGATGTTTATGATCAAACTTTTTGATGGGTAATATTTCGGGGTCTTGCCTAATGCTGGCAGCCAGGGGTTCAATAGCAATTGCAAAGAGAAATGGAGAGAGCGGACAGCCTTGGCGAGTCCCTCTGTGAATAGCAAAAGGACTAGAAATATTTTGGTTAGTAATAACAGAAGCCATTGGGTGTGAGTAAATAATTTCAATCCATTTTACAAACCGAGGCCTGAAACCAAATGTGTTGAGAGTAGGGATGGGAATTGATAAGAAATTATCAATATCAATTCCTTTATCGATGTCATTTATCGATTCAATTCCTTATCAATTCTGTTATCAATTCTCATTTGGGTAATAAAATATAGTAAACCATTTGTGTTCATAAAGAATTTAATGATCTTTCACCAAAACCAAAAATATATGTAGTATTCCTATTTGATGAAGTTTTATTGTTTATTAGGAATTTCCTAATAAACAATAAAACTTCATCAAAACAAACTAGTAATTTTTGTTCAGAAAAATTAACATATCTGCTTTCACACTTATTTAGTGTGTAATTCAAATACCTCTGCTGTTGTTGCTGCGGCTGCCTGAGTGTTTTCTGCCACAGCAGCTGCCCTGATCCTGTCCCAGATGTTATTCTCATCATCAATCAACATGGATTTAAATCTGGGGTCGATAACAGTCGCTTCTTCAAGGAACGCTTGGATACAGTCATCCTGAAATTTAAAATGGAGGAAAACAAAATTTAGGGAAAGGGAAGATAGTTTACTAAGTTTGGTGTAAATTATTACTAGTCATTATTTAACAAATTTACTTTGTAACGTTTGGAAAGATCATTCCAGATGTTTTCTTTAATACTCCTGCTGAAAGCAGAGTCATCTGCCTGCACGGTGTAATGTTTTTCCAGCTTCTGGAGGATGGGAAGTATCTGGCCACAGGTCGGAATAGAAACAGAAACAGAACTGAACTTGTTAAACTGACAACTTACAATTTGATATTTATCATTTAAATATTTTCTTACCGAAATTCACGTGCTTCCACTGTTGTAAAAGGGTGCAAACTAGGGATGGGGCAGATCCGATCCAGTATCGGTATTGGTATCCGATACCAGCATAATTTAAGTATCGGATATCGGATCCAACCTGCCGATATTTCCGATACAGCATCAAAGAGCACTTGTGTTCAATCACATTCTGTGACTACCGTCTTAACATTGTGTGAGTTAAATCCAATAAAGACACTCTTGAGACTTACAACAGGAAACTCACAAACTTTAACAGCACACAAGAGGCAGGTCTATACCACACACATGTCCTTCTCACTGATGGTGCAGCTGGAAAAACTAAAAAAACGCTAAGCATGATGGGAAAGAGAACACAGCCCACTCCCTTTAACCACTAAAAGAGTGGATTTTGTTGTCTTTCCCATAATGCTTAGCGTTTTTTTCAGCTGGAAAACTAAAAAACCGCTAAGCATGATGGGAAAGACAACACAGCCCACTGTTGTCTTTCCCATCATGCTTAGCGGTTTTTAAGTTTTTCCAGCTGCACCATCAGTGAGAAGGACATGTGTGTGGTATAGACCTGCCTCTTGTGTGCTGTTAAATTTTGTGAGTTTCTTGTTGTAAGGCTCAAGAGTGTCTTCATTGGTTGTATCTCACACTATGTTAAAATGAATAGTCACAGTACAAAAATGTCATTATACAGATTCACATACCTGAACAGTATCGGATCGGAAAAGTATCGGTATCAGCCAATACCCAGTTTTTAAGTATCGGTATCGGATCGGAAGTGAAAAATGTGGATAGGTGCATCCCTAGTGCAAACCTTTCACCACAAATCTGGTAACAGATCAATGACATTCGTTTGTTCTTGCCTCAGTCATTTCATTGAATTTCTCCCTGCTTCCATGAAAGGAGAAGCTAACGTTGGTGTGCTAGCTCCACTCGTGCTAACACTAAAAACTAATGGTGATATGAAAGCAACATGGCGAGTAATGAATGGTGTACTGAAGAATCATAAAGCAAAAACTGGTATTTCAAAATATTTTGTAAAAGACAACGATGAAGTTCATGATGAAAATGAAATTGTTAATGGATTTAATCAATATTTTGTAAATGTTGGATCAAGCCTTGCAGCTAAGATACCAAAAGTAGATAAAAATATGATCCACTCAATTACAGGTTGTGCAAATAGTATTTTCCTAAATGGAACTAACAAAGAGGAAATAATGAATGTAGTAAAACATCTTACAGACAAGAGATCGAAAGACTGGGTGGACATGGATATGATGTTTGTAAAGGACATAATGAGCCATATTATTGAGCCGTTCACATACATATGTAACTTATCATTTTCAACAGGAATTTTTCCAGATAATATGAAAGTAGCTAAGGTCGTTCCTCTTTTTAAAAATGGTGATAAATGTGTATTCAACAATTATAGACCTATATCCTTGTTACCACAGTTTTCAAAAATTCTTGAAAAACTATTTGTGAACAGACTAGACCAATTTATAGATAAACAAAATATTCTAAGCAACAGTCAGTATGGGTTTAGATCAAAAAACTCTACATCAATGGCTCTCATGGAATTAATGGAACAAATAACTACTGCTGTCGATCAAAAACAACATTGTATCAGTATCTTTGTTGATTTAAAAAAAGCATTCGATACTATTGATCACACCATTCTCCTTGAAAAACTGAACAAATATGGTATTAGAGGACCAGCATTACAGTGGGTATCTAGCTACTTAAAAAATAGGAAACAATTTGTACAAATAAATGATGTAAGATCTGACCTCTGTAATATCACATGTGGAGTTCCCCAAGGCTCTGTACTTGGACCAAAGCTTTTTATTTTATATGTGAATGACTTGGTAAATGTGTCAGGACTCCTTAAATGTGTACTTTTCGCTGATGATACCACTTTTTTCTGTTCAGGTGAAGATATAGAACAAATGTTAGAATTGATAAAGACAGAATTTGTCAAGATACAAACTTGGTTTAAAATAAATAAATTATCATTAAATCTAGAAAAAACTAATTACATGATATTCGGTAATAAAAAGAAAACTGTTGATGTTCCACTCAAAATTGAGGATGTTGAGATTTGTAGAGTGAATGAGGTGAAGTTTTTGGGTGTTATCATTGATGACAAACTGACATGGAAACAACACATAAATTCTGTAAGAATAAAAATAGCTAGATCGATAGCAGTACTGTACAAAGTCAGAGACCTATTGAATGATAAAGCTCTGTATTTGTTGTATAACACAATCATTGTTCCACACTTAATCTATTGTATTGATGTTTGGGGGAAAGCGTGTAAAACAATCACAAAGCCTATTTTTGTATTACAGAAAAGAGCTGTAAGAATTATCACTAGAAAGCATTACCGTCATCCATCAAGTACATTATTTTATCAACTAAAATTATTGAAGTTCCATGATTTGGTAGACTATAATATTTTATCAGTTATGTATAGAGCTCAAAATAATGCATTACCTTTAAATATCCAAATGCACTTTGTTAAAAGACAAAGTTGTTATAATCTTAAGGGAACAGAGTTGTTTGTAAAACCACAATTCAGAACCAGTTTGAAGGGACGTTCTACCTCAATCCAGGGAATTAGATTATGGAATGGCTTGGAGAATGTAGTTAAAAATGCCAAGTCAATGTTTACATTTAAAAAAATGATCAAAACAAATGTGTTAAAAAAATATATGTGAAATAACGTAATGTGTATTGTATTAGTTAGAAAATTAGAAAGAGTTAGTCATTTTGTACTGTTAGTTAGAAAATTAAAAAGAGTTAGTAATTTTGTACTGTTGGTTGAAGAATATTATTGTTTAACCTGACTGTTGGAAAAAGTTGGTTGAAGATTATTATTGTTTACATGGTTTGACTACTGTTGTTTAATCTGATTGTTGGAGATAAGGGGCAGATATAATAAGATTTATTCTTCTTTCTGCCACCTTTCATTTTTTTACATTTTGTACACTATCATTATGAGATTGCCTTGTATTGTTTCTTTTGTAAAAAAATGAACAAATTTAATAAACATAAACATAAACATAAACCCAGCCAGACTCCGGCAATCCTCGTCAACTAAATGTTACAGGAGAGGGAGATTATTTATAAAATACAGTGGAAGCAGTATAGCTAAAAGGTAACAAGTGAAAGAATTTGACGTTACCTGCTGTAACAACGGAGGTGGACGCTTTCTCTCCACTTCTCCTCCAAGCAGCGTGTTAAAAACGGTACATTTCTTCAAAGTCACCGCATGCTGAGTGGCCAAATGCTTCTGCATGTTCGACGTATTTCCTCCCTTTATCGTAATGGACGCGTTGCATGCGTTACAAGTAGCCCTGGTCTCATCTTTTTTCGTGAAATGAAGCCAAACGCTTGAGCGCTTCCTCCGCGACGCCATTTTGAACACCATAGATATCATATATAGACACCACCACGCCACCACCACTCGGGCGCGGCGCATGTCTGTGATGTCAGCGCTTAAA
>JBBPBX010028954.1:23233-36199 GCA_038048925.1 Garcialebias charrua | reverse complement strand
CGCGGCTGCACCAACAACCGGACCAAGCTAAATCTTTGGCTAAAACAACAGTGTTTTCAACACGGACCCAAAACAAAGAAAGAGTGTTCCTGCATCCTTCTCTATGGCTGTGTCTGCGCGATCAGGTAACATCTGTAATTTCTTTTTATTCAGGGAGGGTTTATTAATGAGAGTTTTGGATGATTTACTGTCTTAAAATGATATATGTCAGGCGCGACCGGTACGGTACTTTTAGCCGAGATAGCTGCTAACAAACGTTAGCCGAGAGACAGGAGCAAACGCGTTGCTATTTATGTAGTTTTAAATTATGTCAGCGCGATCAGGTCACATCTGTTATTTCTTTTTATTCGGGGAGGGATATTAATGAGAGTTTTGGAAGATTTACTGTCTTAAAACGATAGATCTCAGACGCGACCGGTATTTTAGCCGAGATAGCTGCTAATAAACCTTAGCCGAGAGGCCGGAGCAAACGCGTTCGCTATTTATGTATTTTTAAATTATGTCAGCGCGATCAGGTCACATCTGTTATTTCTTTTTATTCGGGGAGGGATATTAATGAGAGTTTTGGAAGATTTACTGTCTTAAAACGATAGATCTCAGACGCGACCGGTATCTTTAGCCGAGATAGCTGCTAACAAACCTTAGCCGAGAGGCCGGAGCAAACGCGTTCGCTATTTATGTATTTTTAAATTATGTCTGCGCGATCAGGTAACATCTTTTTAGTCGGGGAGGGTTTATTAATGAGAGTTTTGGAAGATTTACTGTCTTAAAACGATAGATCTCAGACGCGACTGGTATCTTTAGCCGAGATAGCTGCTAATAAACCTTAGCCGAGAGGCCGGAGCAAACGCGTTATTTTTAAATTATGTCTGCGCGATCAGGTAACATCTGTAATTTCTTTTTATTTGTCCCTCCTCTTTTAACAAAACGAGTGGTGTTCCCACATTTTTAATGAACTAAAACAACAAAGTTTGGACTGTCTTCAACTGTATTACTCGCATGTAAACAAACGGGGTTTCCGGTCAACCGGAAGTCGTGTGCACATTTCGCGCAAAGCATCATGGGGCATAGGAATACTGTGGATATACACCAGTGCAACCTATCTAGGGATTTTTCCAATCTATTGGTGATAATTGGACAATGCGACCTATACACAGGTGCAACCTATACACCAGAAAATACTGTACTTATTTTATCTTTATATATTTTTTCTTACTAAAAAGTAATTACCGAGACAGTACGACATTTTATTCCTTAGCCATTTTGTATTAAAATGGAAAATATCACAACGTTGGAGCCAGATCCCTACTCTCTGGCTCTGGTTGGAGCCAACAGGTGCATTGGGCGGAGCCAACAGGTGCGACGAAACACTGGATCTGGGCCGAGGTTGCTGCTGTATCTTGCTCTTTTGCATCATACAGTAGTTATGACTCATAGAGGGACGGGCACAAATGGACCAGGAAGCTGGCTGAAGTCCGAGTAAACAGCTGAAGCTCTGTTCGCCTTCCACTGTACAGAAACACACCAACGAAAAGGAAACTCGTTCTGTTTTTTTTTTTTCTTTTTTCCAAAAAAGTTGTTTTCCACCAAGTTTGTGGAGAAAGGTTTAAGGAATGAACACGGACCTGGAGGAACAGGAGGACGAGCTGCTCGCTCTGCAGAGTATCTTCTGTTCGGAGGAGTTCGTCCGAAAGGAGTCGGAGTTTGCCGGAGAAATCCGAGTACCTGTAGATCTTCCTGTGGACTTTAACGTGGTGCTGAAACGTGGTAAATATGCCTTTTAAATGCAAGATTTGAACGTTAACAGCAAATGTTTAGAAAATCTACTAAGTGTTGTAATAAATAGAGATCTTGCTATTTTAAAACTCCAATTGTTGTCTGTACATTATCTGTGGTTTGTCTAAAACAGGTCTGTCTTGAAAATGAGTAAACAAAGGTTGAATGAATGAATGCATGAATGAATGGGTGTTGGCAAAGCTGAAATCCATTAGACAACAAAACTAATCTATGTGAAATACAGTACCTATTTTGTTTCAATCAATGTTTTTAATTTATTTATTAATTAATTTGTTTAAAAGAAAAACAAACAAAACAAATTCACAAAAAGAAAAGAAAAACACTGAATGAAAAAAACTATCTTCTTCTTCTTCTTCTTTCGGCTTTTCCCTTTTCAGGGGTCGCAACAGCGAGTCATCCTCCTCCACCTCACTCTGTCCTCTGCATCCTCTGTCCTCACTCCAACTACCTTCATGTCCTCTCTAACTGCATCCAAATATCTCCTCTTTGGCCTTCCTCTGTGTCTTTTTCCTGGCAGCTGCATTTCTAACATCCTTCTACCAATATACCCACTGAATGAAAAAAACTATCATTTATTTGAATATACATTGTGTGATTATTATGTTATATGGTTTATATTTTCTAACTTTCTGACGTTTTATTCTGTTTCTGGTGTGGTCCACTGCTGTAATTTCTACAATGTGGAATAAATCACCATCCTCATCTTCTCCCTCTGCTTCTTCTGTGTTTTTTTTTTAACTCCAGCACATGCTTAAATCCAATAGTTCTTTTTTCTAAGTGAGTGGTGAAGGCTGCACAGAAGTCTGTGGGAGTCAGTCTCCCCACCATCACAGACATTTACACCTCCAGATGCAGAAAAAGAGCCACCTGCATCATGAAAGACCTCACTCACCCAGCACACTCACTCTTTGCACCACTCCCCTCGGGACGGAGGTTGAGGAGCATCAAATGTAGAACCACTAGACTGAGAAACAGCTTCTACCCTGAGGCTGTCAGACTCATGAATAAATAAATAATAAGAATAAACACTGCAAAATGTCACATCATACTGATACTGATCTGTTTCTTGTTGCTGCGTTCATCTGTGACCATCTGCTCATGTTCGTGCTGCTGTTTATAATGATGTTTTTCTACTACATTAGGGCTTAGTGTATTACTAGCTGATGTGATGTCTCTCTTAGTTAATCCTAGATGTTATTATTGTATTTCTCTTGCATTTGTTGTTGGATGTAACTGGGACCCTGTGTACATAATCTCGTTTTCAACACATGTACTACATGCGGTGCAAATGACAATAAATTCTCTCTGACTCTCTCTGACTCTCTGATAAAGTGTCAGGGTTTTAAAACAGGATAATGATGGGCTTTTTTTCTGTATGTCATTATACACACTCTTTAAAAACTTTTGTTTTATTGTCAAACAAAATGTTTACAGACAAATGTTCATTTGTTTCTCTTGAATAACATTTTAGCAATATTGTAGCTTTTTAATCAACCCCTTTCTGTTGAACTTTAAATAATTTTATATATTTTTTTCTACTAGGGCAGTATGACATTTCATTCCTTCCACCCTTGCTCCTGACCTTTGAACTTCCTGCGGACTACCCCTCCTCTGCTCCTCCCTCCTTTTCTCTCACCTGCATCTGGTTGACTCCCACACAGGTAATGAATCAAGGCAAAAAGTCAAAGTCATATAGAATTTAGGATCTCAACAAAATACAGGAAAAAAGTTCAATCAAGTCATCTGGACAGATTAACATTTTTACTTGTTCTGTCATCAGCTGGCTTCATTGAGTGCTCAGCTCATTGATCTCTACAAGGCCACAGAGGGTGCTGTAGTGCTTTTCTCCTGGATACAGTTTCTGAGAGAAGACGCCCTGAAGCTCCTGAACATCCATAATCTGCTGGAGCTTCCTTCAGATCAACACAGTACTCTGCCAGAAGAACAGGACAAACAAGATCCTGGTCCGTCACCAGTAGAGGATGATAAGAACACTCCAAAATCAGAACCCATAGATGTATCTGATCCCTGTGGATCAGACAAGTCTGTGTCATCTGAAAATATCCTGTTAAATGTTAAAGCTGACAACCAGAATGTCGTCTCTTTGGCAGCGGATACATCTGAACTTCTTCCATTTTCTGAGTATGTTCAAATCAACAGGGAAGATGTTTCAAATAAATCGGATATTTCTACATCAGTAATGGCAACAGAGCTGACTTCTTTGCCAGTCCAACCCACACAAAAAAACCTGAACAATGAAAAAAACTCCAATGGTATCTTTTTAACTCCATCACTGAAGCTCCTGTCCCAGATTTTGATCTATGATGCAGAACAGAAACAAAAAGTGTTTGCCGCCACTGTTTTTAACTGTGGTGTTTGTTATATGGACCGGTTTGGATCAGAGTGTGTGCAGCTGTATGAGTGTGGCCACATCTTCTGCCAGGCTTGTCTCAGCAACTTTTATAAAGTTCACATTACAGAAGGGACTGTCCAGCATGTCATCTGTCCTCAAGAGAGCTGCACTGTGACCCCTATCCCTTCACAGGTACAGTCAGAGAATGAAAAGTAACCTTTTGAAATGTACTAAAGTGGAAATGTGGAAAAAAAATGGTGCTTAACAGTATTACTTAAACAAAAGATAAACATTTTTCTTGCCTTCAAGTTTCTTACATGTGCAGATTGACACACCAGTAACACATACTGTATGTGAAATAATGTTTTAAATTTGCTAAAACACTGAGCCAAGGAAGAATACATCTTTTAGATTCTACTTGTTCCTTTTTCACACTTTGCTTCTTAAATTCATTTTTTCACAGGTGAAGAATCTTGTAGGAGAGCAACTGTTTAGCAGATATGAACGTCTTCTTCTGCAATCTACACTGGACCGCATGCCTGGTATGTTAGTTTTTCTTTCACAATGACTTATTTATCGTAAAAATTGAAAATAATTGAAAAATGCTGCTCATCTCTTTTTTTTCATTTGTCATTTTAGATGTGACATACTGTCCTCGAAGTTCTTGTGGTTCTCCCGTCATCTCAGAAAAGTCCAACAGTGTGGCGATGTGCTCTGTGTGTAGTTTTGCTTTCTGTGTTGACTGCAAGAAGACCTACCATGGAAATAACAAATGCTATGAAGAGGAACCCAAAACCATGAGGGGAGACTTTCTGCTAACTTTTCCACAGTCCAAAGGTATATAACAACATACAGTATATGTAGTAGGCTGCAATGAAGGACAGAAGGTGTCGTGAAAATATTTTAGTACCCACAGTAGTGTGGACTGACAGAGACTGACACATTCAAGTAGAATGTAAGTGATTTTATTTACATTGTCAAAAGGGTTTAGGTAAGATCTGGAAGGCAATGGAGGACAGTTACCCAAGTATCGTATTAGAAGTGGTAACTTTGTACATTGTCCAAGATTAAGTAAGATCCCTTACTTTGCTCTTTGTTTGGTAGGCCTGGAGAGGAGGGTGAAAGATCCCAGGTGGATGGAAGCACTTGGTGAGAAAGTTGAGTAGAACAAGTTGGAGTGGCAAGATGGAACTCAGAGACTGATCCAGAGATGTTATAGGCCGATGAGGAGGAGACTGGTGATGTCCAGAGGTTCTATGGAGGAGTTCTGCTTAGCAAGCAAAAAGAGTCTGGATGTCCACAAGGAGGACCCACAGAGTTAGGACTAGGAGGAACAAGGAAATACACAGGTTAGTTTCTCTTAGATAAGGCTGTAACTAGTTACGATTTGTAGCATGATTTTCTAGCAGAGAGGAACTGATCTAAATGTCCTCAAGTACACCAGACACTCTTCAGCCAGGATCAGCTGTGTTGGCATGGCTCCGCCCTGCCGGTCAGAGGTAGCAAGAAAGTGGTTACAAAGAACACTGGAATCTCTCCACCTTCCCTCTCAAAAATTGCCTCTAGACCAGTGTTTTTCAACCATTTTTGAGCCAAGGCACTGTTTTCATTGAAAAAAATCCCGAGGCACACCGCCAACCAAAATTGTAAACATATATACACTGTATCCACCTATATTAAATATATAGTCATTCTTATCAAAGTGTCTTGAATAGGAATGAAATAAACACAAACATGTATTTTTTATCATATTTTATATTTCTTATTTCAAATTGCACTTAACATGTCTTCAAAAATACACCCGAACAGTACCACAACAATGTGGTCTTGAATTTAAAGTGGTTGTAGAAAGGGGGGGCTTTTTTGATCATTTCCAAGGCACACCTGACGATCACTCGCGGCACACTAGTGTGCCTAGGCACAGTGGTTGAAAAACACTGCTCTAGGTGATCTAAAATAGTTCTTGGTGTGGCCCTGACAAAAAAGAGATTAGGGGGTTGACAATGAAAGACTTGGGAATCCATGATCTTTCTTCAGGACTGTATCCCTCCAATTCATCAGGTACTGGAATCTCTGAACCCTATGGCGTATATCCAGAGTACATTGAAGTGAGAAAGCAGGATGATTGTCGGTGAGCCAGGGTTTGGATTGAAGTTGGAAGAAGGGTGTGAAGACCTCTCTAATACTGGTCTGATTTGTGAGACGTGGAATGTGGGATAGATACTCTTGGAAAGAGGTAGTTTAAGTCTGATGGTTGATTCATTCAACCTTTATTTAGTCAGGTTAATCTCATGGTGGGTTGATGATTTTCACAACAGGCAAAGGACAGATTAATTTAGGGCAGAGTTTCTTTAGTGTATCCTTAATGTTCATGTGCCTGGTGGAGAGGCATACCTTTTGCCCTACCACCTAAGTAGGGACTGAAGGCCGGTGCCTACCTGCAAACATTTATTCTGTTAGGCAAATCTGTCACCAAACTCTGTGGCATTTGCAAATGTGATGTTGGACTGAGGTCCTATGTCAGACTCCTGTCTGGGGAACAGAGGAGGAGAATATTCCAAGGATGATTTGAATGGGGACAAACCAGTAGCTGAGGAGGTGAGAGAGTTATGTGTATATTCTATCCAAGGTAAGTGCAGACACCAAGTGGAGGGATTGTTCTCAGTCATGCACCTTAAGGCAGCTTCCAGATCGGTAACCTGAAGCAATGCTAGATGTAGCTCCCAGGCCCTGGCAAAAATCCATCCATCCATTTTCGTCCGCTTATCCGGGGTCGGGTCGCGGGGGTAGCAGCCTAAGTAGGGAGGCCCAGACTTCCCTCTCCCCAGCCACTTGGAGCAGCTCCTCTGGGGGAATCCCAAGGCGTTCCCAGGCCAGCCGAGAAACATAGTCCCTCCAGCGTGTCCTGGGTCTTCCTCTGGGTCTCCTCCCGGTGGGACATGCCCGGAACACCTCCCCAGGGAGGCGTCCAGGAGGCATCCTAACCAGATGCCCGAGCCACCTCAACTGGCTCCTCTCGATGTGGAGAAGCAGCGGCTCTACTCTGAGTCCCTCCCGGATGACTGAGCTTCTCACCCTATCTCTAAGGGAGAGTCCAGACACCCTGCGGAGAAAACTCATTTCAGCCGCTTGTATCCGAGATCTCGTTCTTTCGGTCACAACCCAAAGCTCATGACCATAGATGAGGGTGGGAACGTAGATCGATCGGTAAATTGAGAGCTTTGCCTTTTGACTCAGCTCTCTCTTCACCACGACAGACCGGTACAGCGCCCGCTTCACTGCGGATGCTGCACCTATCCGCCTATCGATCTCACGCTCCAGTTTTCCCTCATTCGTGAACAAGACCCCGAGAAACTCCTCCACTTGGGGCAGGACCTCCTCCCCGAGGGCATGCTACCCTTTTCCGGCTCAAGACCATGGCCTCGGATTTGGAGGAACTGATCCTCATCCCGGCCGCATCACACTTGGCTGCAAACCGCTCTGCAAAAATGAATAAATAAAATCCACACATCAGAGATGAACTGTGGACTTCTATCAGACTATGCCACAGGGAATATCATAAAGATGGAACATGTGAAGAACCAGGATTTCAGCAGTCTCCAACACCTGGGAGCTTGAACAGCGGAATAAAGTGTGCAGCTTGGAAAACCTGTCATTAATGGTGAGTATGACTACCAGTGATGAAAATCTATTGTGATGTGGGACCAAGGACGACCAGTGCAATGGTTGGAGGAGCCCAACTGGAGGTTGGTTGCTGCTTTCATTCTGGGCACAAGTGGGACAAGCTGCAATGAACTCCTTAATATCATTATTCAATGAGGGCCATCAGAAATGTCTTTTAGTAAAGAATAGCTTGTTGTTTATATCAGAACGGCAGATGATATTTGAAGTGTGTATCAAGACTAGAACCTGACCTTCACCGACAGGAATGAACAGCCTTTCAGGAGAACCAGTGCTGGGATGCTTGTGTAGTTGGGCTTCTCTAATGTTTATGTTTATTAAATTTGTTCATTTTTTTACAAAAGAAACACAATAAAAGACAATCCCATAAATGATAACGTACAAAATATAAATAAAAAAATAAAGGTAGCAGAAAGAAGAATAAATCTTATTATATCTGCCCCTTTTTTCAAACAATCAGATTAAACAATAATAATCTTCCACCAACAGTACAAAATGACTAACTCTTTCTAATTTTCTAACTAATACAATACACATTACGTCATTTCATATATTTTTAACAAATTCATTTTGATCATTTTCTTAAATGTAAACATTGACTTGGCATTTTTAACTACATTCTCCAAGCCATTCCATAATCTAATTCCCTGGATTGAGGTAGAACGTCCCTTCAAACTAGTTCTGAATTGTGGTTTTACAAACATCTCTGTCCCCTTAAGATTATAACAACTTTGTCTTTTAACAAAATGCATTTGGATATTTAAAGGTAATGCATTATTTTGAGCCCTATACATAACTGATAAAATATTATAGTCTACCAAATCATGGAACTTCAATAACTTCAGTTGATAAAATAATGTACTTGATGGATGACAGTAATGTTTTCTAGTGATAATTCTTACAGCTCTTTTCTGTAATACAAAAATAGGCTTTGTGATTGTTTTACACGCTTTCCCCCAAACATCAATACAATAGATTAAGTGTGGAACAATGATTGTGTTATACAACAAATACAGAGCTTTATCATTCAATAGGTCTCTGACCTTGTATAGTACTGCAATCGATTTAGCTATTTTTATTCTTACAGAATTTATGTGTTGTTTCCATGTCAGTTTGTCATCAATGATAACACCCAAAAACTTCACCTCACTCACTCTACAAATCTCAACACCCTCAATTTTGAGTGGAACATCAACAGTTTTCTAATAATAATAATAATAATTGTCTAATCTTGTCATCTGCGTATGTTTCCCATACACAGACGAAATTCGTCTCTGCATTTAACCCAACCACCTACCAGGCGGTGCAGTGAGCAGCCATAGAAGGCGCTCGGGGAGCTGGAGAAATAGGTGTGCACTCATAGACACCCCAAGATGTGTAGTGGCCGTTCTTTTTATTACTGAATATCATGTAATTAGTTTTTTCTAGATTCAATGATAATTTATTGATTTTAAACCAAGTTTGTATTTTGACAAATTCTGTCTTTATCAATTCCAACATTTGTTCTACATCTTCACCTAAACAGATGGTCCATGTCATAACTCCCATAGGAGGGATGATATTTTCTTTAGGGAGAACTGAAGAAGAGAACTGATGGGACAGAGCATTGGGTTTGACAATTCTAGGAATGTGTCTATAGATTATGATGAAATTGAATCTGGCAGAGAAAAGTGACCAACAGGCTTGACTTGAGTTTAGTCTTAGCATTTTGAATGTAGGCCAGGTTCTTGTGATCAGTCCATATGATAAAAGGAACCTCAGATCTATCTAACCAATGTCTCCACTCTTCGAAACCTAGCTAATGGCTAAAGTTCACGGTTGCATACATCGTTTTTCTGCTTGAGATAATTGCCAAGAGAAAAGTTTAAGTTCAAGAATCTTTATTATCCTCAAGGGATAATATGTTTCACAGTCAGTAGACATATAAAACATTCATACTTGACAAGACACTAAAATAACAGTACAGAAATCACCATTGTTCATTGAGAAGCTTGATTGCTATAAGAAAAAATGAGTTTTTCAGTCTGTTCATTCTACATCGGGGCAACAGATACCTGTGTCCGGACTCCAGACAGAAGCAACCTGAACTCACCATGGGTGATCAGGATCTGCCAGAAATAGCCTGGACTTTTTTCCACTGACATCACCTTGTGTAGATCAGTGATGTTCTGAAGGGCTATATCTGCAATTTTGCTGCACATCCTGACAATCTCCAAGAGTTTGTTTCTGTTCTTACATGTTAAAAATGCAAACCAACAGATGAAGGTAAATCAAGAGATTTGATCAAACATCCTCATAAAAGTAGAATCATTATTACAAAGTAAACCAAAGAGCTTTCAACAAAAATACATTTTGTGATGAGCCTTTTTACAGAGTGAGGTCACGTTTGTCAAAAGTCTATTAGTCATCACAGTTTCCAGATATTTATACTGATGCACCACTTCAACAGCCTCAGGATCATCACTGCTGAGAAGGGACAGGATGACAGAGTCATCGGCATACTTTTCAATGTGACAATGTGGATAATGATTGCGACAATTTTTTGTATATAAAATAAATAAAAGTGGCAAAAGATCACAGCCCTGAGGGGAACTGGTAGAGGACAAAACAAAATCAAAGAGAACCCCATTGACCCACTCATACTGAGACCAAACAGTTTAAAAATCCACAAACCAACATATGAGGCCAGAATCAAGACAAATCAAAACATTATAATTTCTCTGCTAAAATGTGGAGCTGAATACAATTAAAAGCAGATGAAAAGTCAGTAAAAAGCAATCTTGCCGAGGTTTTTGTACCATCTAAATGTCTTTAAAATCGTATTTAAAAGAGTTCCTGTTGCATCCTCAACCCCTCTACGTGTCCAATAAGCAAACTAAAGTGCGTCCAATTGTTTAACTTTAGACAAGATGACCTCCTGACCAAGTTTTATCAAATGAAATCAGGGCAACAGGCCTGAAGTCGTTTAGTGGCTGAGCAATCTTACTCTTTGGGATTTGAACAATAACAGTGTCTTTCCAAAGCTGGGGGACCTTATAAGTTTGGAGAGACATGTTAAAAATAAAAAGTCTGCTAGCTGCAGGGCACAGTTCTTAAGAATATGACCCTCTGCCACCAGAACCAAAACTTTTCCTTTCTTTGGTCTTTTGAAAATTTTCAAACACACTTCCATTGTCAATACGACATTGTTAAAATCCGAAAGCTCCTCAGTAAAATCATTAGTTGCTAAAATGATTGTAAAATAATCTACTGGTAAAATCACTTGATAGTTCCAAAGCAGATGAGGAGTTAAGAGTACAGTAATTTGAGGTTTCTTAGGTGGCATCTATGATTGGGATGACAGAAGTGCATGTCTGAGGCTATATCTTTATATATATTCTTTATATATATATATATATATCTGAGGCTGTTCTTGTTCTGTTTCTTCACGTCTCAGAGGGGAGGAAGGCACTTCTGGATGATTATGCTGCTGGCAGTAGGGAAAGGCGGAAACTTCTGGAGAGCAGATATGGAAAGAAAAGGCTGCAGCCAGATCTGAGTGAGGATTGGAAGATTGTAAACACAAAAGCATGCCCTGGCTGCCTGTCCCCTATACAGGTGATTTACCTCCGGGAGTATTTTGTATGCTCTTTTTGTTGGTTTGTTTATGATTGTTTCACACTAACCTGTGACATTGTGCTTTATGTTGCAGAAGGATGGCGGGTGCTGTCTGATGCGATGCACTCGTTGTTTGATGGTTTTCATATGGCCTGACTAAAAGTTTGGATTCAGAAACTCCGTTCAGCATTTGAAAAGGATGGAGACGCTGCAAATTACTTTAAACACTCATCAAGATACACACAGTATAAACTGATCTTTATAGCATACTGTACTTTGGTAACAAAATCCTGGAAACTAGACAATTCTTTAAAAATAATAACCACACAGTGTACAATCACTTCCACAGAGCTTTAAAATGTACATAATAAGCTTTTCAAGTTACCGGTATGTACCTAGAATATAGAATAGAATAGAATAGAATATATCTTTATTGACATTGTCATTGCACCGGGGCATAAAACAACGTAATTGATTACGCACATCCGTCTTAAGATAGGGACGAGTGCACGAAGTCGCAGCAGTCTGAAACCGCGCCACCACAATCAGATATGGAAAAAGGAAAATACAGATAGGTATCATTGGTATTCAAAAAAAGAATCTATCATAACTTGTCTTCTTAAGACACTCCATAATAAAGTCCCAAAAACTCTACCAGCATAAGCACAGAGAGACAAGACATGTTGCAGTTTGATGACAAGCAAGGAGATTCAAGTCTGTGAGTAACATTCAGATAAGCACAGTCAGCAGTTGTCTCAGCTCGGCGCCATCCAAGCGCACACACAGAGATCTCTGGGGGGAGGGGGGGCAGCGTGTTCTCAGCTTTCGACTCCAGGAGAAGAATTTCCACACGGCCTTCATTCAAGGCCGCCAGAGTCCAGATTAGATACTCTTTTTGTTTATCTTCAGCTCAGGCCACAGCGTTCTTTTGACTGCAGCCTTCCAAGTCCAGGTGCTGTTCAGGTCCAAAATCGCCGAATCATATGAGGTTCCGAGCTACAAACCCCCATCTGTGCCCTGATTGAGTCCGGATGGCTGTAAACGAGTTCCAAAACGCACCGCAGGTCCGCGGTGGTATGTGGAGCTCATAGCCCGGATCAGAGAATCTTGCTGATCAGGAAGTTTCGCCAGCGCGCTGATAGCCGCCGCAGTCTTCCTCAGCTTCCAGTAGCAGACAGCTCCGCCAACGCCAAAAAACAGAGCAGCTGCCACCAATATCCCAATAATCCACAAATCTTCCCCATCTTCGACAGACAGGACAGTCAGACACATTGGCTGCCACTGGCCCCACGAGTCCATAATGTATCCGACAGCGTGCGTGTCGGAGGGACAAGCCGTTTCTCCTGGCCCGGTTCGCTTCGTGGAAAAAAATTTATCTATAGAGGAAACAGCCCAATTAATTAAATCCATCGCAAATTGGTTCTAGTGAGCGCTGAAGAGTTACAGACGAGACAAAAAGCAAGCGGGGAGGAGGAAAACTTAGGGAGGAGAGGAGCAAAAAGATATGCGACTTGCTTTGCCGAGAGCGGAAGTAGGAA